>NEWO01000112.1:285682-328524 GCA_003013225.1 Phalaenopsis aphrodite
TATATATATATATATATATATATATATATATATATATATATATATATATATATATATATATATATATATATATATATTTATATATATATATATATTTATATATATATATATGTATGTATGAATAAGAAAGTCTTCATACAACATTATCCATTTAATTCGTATAATAAGTAATTACTCTACGTTACAAATATCTTTATCTCTCTCTTCACGCTGAAGAAGAAAAAAAAAACAAGTATAGCTTAGTGGACAGTCAAACTGGTACTTGATGTTAAGATTCAAAGGATGCCGCTGTTTCTCGCCTAGTCGATTGATATGTATGCATGTGTGTACATGTGGGTGTGATTCAACTTCATGCAAAAATAATATAGATACATCAAAAAGAGGAAGCAGCTAAACTTCTTGTTCATTAAGGTTATTTGCTTGATTTAGTGTAAATCTGCACCCCGAGACCGCATCGCTGATGGAAAGGAAGACCCACTCCTTTCCGACCGCATCGAGAAAATTGGCTGCCACTAACTTCTCCGCAACTCTTAATCTTGGATTTATTAGTGCCACCTGTGAAACAAAGTAGATTACAAACAGGCATATATACAGACATACATACAGACATACATACATACGTACGTACAATCATTCCTATTAATTCAAGTAATTATGATACAGGTGACTTGCCTGGATCTCCCTCTTGCGAAGCATTTGATGGACTTCAAATAGCATCCCTATGCCTGTGTTGTCAATGGCAGACACTCCTGCAAACAATAAAGGAAACATACATTCAGTTTGAGACCTCAAGCGCCACATTGTTCAAGTTTATGAAATTTATTAGACCTTCGATTCTTTAATTTTAATTACACTCACTAGCTTTTATTGTTTTAATACGATATTCATAGAAAATGATTATGAACCAACATGACATTATATGCTTATTAAAAAATTCATAAAAAAAGAAGAAAAATACTAACCACTCATATCAAATACAATGTACTGCAAATCATGTCCTTTCTCTTTGATAATGTCCCCTTCAGCCTCCAAGTATCTCGTAATCCTTACATACAGATTGCAAGAGAAAAAAAAACATTAGAAGTGCGAAGACTGGTGGAGAAAATAGGAGCCCTTGGTGTGCTTTTTTCTACCTCTCCCTTAAATAATTTGCATTGACAAAATAGATAGGTGAACCCAGTTGCAAGATTAAGACACCAGGAATGGTAGTTAATTCAGGGTACTGTTCCAAATCACGGTACAGCTCAGTTCCTGGCACCTTTCCAAGCACGCACGTTGCCGGTCTGGCAACATGTAGCAGCGCTCTTATTATGGATAAACCTACCTGAAGATGAAGTTTTTGCTTTAGTTTGCAACAAAATATATGAAATTGTTGAGAAAATAGGGCAAAGAAAACCAAGAACGACACAAATCTAGAAGAACACACAGAGATTTAACGAGGTTAAGCAAAAATGCCTACGTCCTCGGAAGCAGAGCCGCGATTTCATTTTTAATATTTAGAAAAGAATTCATTTGCAAAACTTCCTAATTTCTCAACAGAAACAATCATGAAGCATACTTACTGATGCAAGCAGACCGACCTCCATATTGACAAAGATAACTCCTAGAAATGCAGCCAAACAGACGCAGAAGTCGAACTTATCCACCTTGAAAAGAAGTTTCATCTCATGGAGTTCGATGAGTCCGAGCATGGCGACTATGATGATCGCTGCAAGAGCCACAAGTGGCGTGTACTTGAAGAGGGGAGTCAGGAACAGAAGTACCAGCATCATACATATAGCCATAACCACATTGGACATTGGAGTCTTGCAGCCAGCATGGAAATTGACTGCAGATTTTGAGAAGGGTCCTGGACGAAGAAATAAAAATCATTTAATACCAGTGTTCTAATTTGTTGAATAGGAACAAAGAATTAAATGACCATTTCATCATAACTAATAAAAAAAAATCAACATATATTCTTGTTGTTTAATACTATGCTCTGGGATAATTAAGAGTTGTTGTTTTCATTTATACTTTGGCTAATACATTGTTAAACCTATAACTTAATCACTCCGAGAAGTAAACAAGGGGTATCTGGTCCTTTTCAAACAACCAATCTTTTCTCTTTTTAATTAAAATGGCGCAAATTAGAAAATGTCAAACAAAGTGTTATGTGGTATAGAACCGAATAAAGTGATCACATCTACTCAATCTAACAATGCATAACTTCTCATTCTCATTATTTTATATCTGGAGCCTATTGGTGGCTTCTTCAGCTCAACACTTACTCTGCTCTTCTTTTTGATGCAGAGCTAAAGTTTGGTATTGATGTAACTTTTAATAAATTTTGGTAAATTTTCATAATATTTCTCATAAAAAATCTTAAGCAATCCTAATTGGTGTCGCCAGACGAGACATGACCGAATTACGATTTATTTTTGTTGTACAAAAGTTTTTGACCCATCCACCGTCAAATTTAATCGAGAGACATCCCTCTATTATATGCAGATGTTTTTCAAATTTCATTTGGCCGTAAACCACTTTTTCAAAGCCAAGTATCCTCTTCATTTGATTACATATGGATAAAAACCTTTGTTTTAAATGAAATAAATTTTTTTTACAAGATTTTAATGTTAATGGAAAATAATTTTATTTGAGAGATTGTTGAGGTGATAGTCTTAATAAATAATGATTATAAAAAAAATAAAAGAAACTACTTGTTCAAAATATCGTTTTTCACAATAAGAACTAAAATGAGCCCCAAACCTGAGAAACAATTAATTCAATAGCTATAACAGGAAAAAAACAAGCATTATTTTTAATTACCAGTGGTTAGATAGCATGAGGTGAATGAACCAATAATGTTCATAAATCCAAATGCAATCATCTCCTTATTTCCATCTATCTTCTCATTTTTCAATAATGCCAGGCTCCTGCCCACTGCAATTCCCTCCTGCAATAGAAAATTAAACAATGTCACTAAAAAAAATTTTGTAGCCTGCATATGGAATACATATTAGAGAAAGGAAACAATATTTTTGCATTATTTTTATACCATACCGCTAAAGCTATCAAGGCAGAAATCAGACCAACTTTCAAAGCAATTGAAACATATGGAGATTTGAATTGTAATTGAGAAATTGAAATTGGGTTTAGTCCCTTCTTCAAGTCACCCACCTTGCAAAAAGCAAACAAGTTGAAGAAATTTGAGATTCATAATTGAATAATGCTTTTAAAGAAGGCTTTCCGAGTTTTTCAGTTCTATAATCTTAGCATTAAAGTTTCAGCTAGCCATCTATTTTAATAAAAAGCAAGGTATAACAGTACAATATAGACTTAAATTATACAACATAAAATTTCATTTTCATCATAATAAAGCTACGCTCATAAAATGAAATGAAAGTCAATATAGTTGCTAACTTAGCATCTACAGATAGGGAAACTAAGATGTCCATACCATTTATATTCAAATGAATCGAGAAACCATTTTAGGAAGTATATATCTATTTACAGTAAATGCCCTAAGAGAGTTTAATTATATTAGTTATAGAAGACATTCCACACATATTCACCGATGTCAAGTGAACAGGAATGTATATCTTTTCATTGATTACTCATATGAAAAATATCAAAAAAATGTAACCATTAGGTATGATCACGAGGAAGAAAAACCAATACCGATATTTAAGTACCCGAGTATCAAAGCAAAAGATGATGCTTTATTGCTCAATATTTATGAAGGAAAAAATTATATTTTAACTGCATTCAAAACATATTTAAGAAAATGTAGACAAAAATATATAAATATATCTTCTGGTTTGGAAGTAGGTTCAATAAACGCACACCCCTTGAGCAATCAGTTTCCTATAACAATATATATATATATATATATATGAAAATCGGCACTTGATAGAGGCTCAAATACTGATTTCTCATGCACTAAGCCCCATGAGGAGAGCCCGCACCATATGTCTAATTATTCGAGAACCCATCGTCACTGGGAATTGAACCCGTGACCTGAGAAGACTTACAGTGAACCCCACCAAAGAACAAGTCACGGCTTACGGCAGACACACACACAGATATATATATATATATATATATATATATATATATATATATATATATATATATATATATATATCCACAAATAGTGGCCATAACAAATTGCAATTAACTTCGTAATAAAATATGACTAATAATGAGTGCATACAAAATTATAAAATTTTATATAATACAATAACGAGTTGGACATTTGACATATGAATCATTAAATAAATATAAGCTTTTGGAATTAAATAACAATATTATTTTGTCATATAGATTAAAATAATAGAACATAAATTGTGATGGGGAACTTACGATTGGAATTCCATGGTTTTTCCCATCAACCGCAAAGGCAATTACTCCTCCCATCACAACTACAGCCAGCGGAGAAATAGCATTTACCCAAAACAATCTTGGTACTTTTTCTTTCTGCAATATTCTTTATGCTTAGGTATAAAATATTAAACAACAAAACAAATTAAACTAAGAAAGAGACAAAGTTTGTCCTACCAGACGTCGAGCACAAAGTAAAATTACTATAAACCCCAATCCTAGAATCCCGCTCTGCCATTTCCACTGCACATAAACAGAATTCACAATTAAAAATAAGTAAAAGATAATTTGATCATTGCTGAATTGTTAACCAAATAAAATAAAATAAAACTATTCATAATTGTACTTTTTTTTTTCTGTAAGAGACTACTTTGGGTTTTTCCTATAAGTATTTCATATGAAAGTGATCCACTTTTTCATTAGTAATGTTCTTAAATTAGTATAAAATATTCTTAAATTTGTATAAATAACGAAAAGATAATTAGCTGGCATTTTGATTTTATAAATAGAAAGATGAGAATTTAAATCTCCTAAATAAGTAATCACTAGTTCGTATCAATAATCATCTGAATAGGTCGCTTAATCTGTTCAATTTCAAAGCGGAAAATTAACCATACAAAAAAGGATCCAACAAATGAAAATGAATTGTTTAATAGTTTTTTTTCTGAGACAATCAAGTTTTATGTTTTTGTGAGGCCAATTCGCAATCAAATTTGTTCCATGCATCTTTGGAATGGCAGGATTAAGAACTGATCGAAAACTCCAATTTTATAGAAATTATAAATTTACCATTACATGGAAGAAGAGGAGACGTAAGAAAGTTTTCTATAGAAAAAGAGAGAAACCTCCTGTCGATTTTGAAAGACTGCGTGCACAACAGACACCAGATCTGTTTTGGTGGTAAAATGCTGGAGGCCAAGCAAGCCCTTGAATTGCTGTAAAATAATAATCGTCGCCGTTCCTCCCATGAACCCGGTAATGGTAGACCTGGATAAAAAATCTACCAGTATTCCGAGCCTGCAATTCATTTTTTAAAATTACAATTATAATTTAACAAATATAAATAGTTAAACTAAGGTGGTGTTTGGTAGGCTCTCTGTTAATAGAATTTTTTTCCCGGATTTACTAAATCCAACAAAACACAAAATAACACAAGTTTAATGAATTTATGATTTTAGAATTTAGGATTTAAATTTTGCCTTTTGATTCATGTTAAGTTCAGATTTAACAAATTCAACAAATAAGTGATTTCATTAAAGGTCTGTTTGGGGCAGCTTATAAATGCGGGCGGCGTTTTTAAAACTTCGCCGTACCGTTTGGTTCGCTCGTTTCGTCAGCTTATCCGAAACTGTGTATGAGATTTTGCACTAAACGCAGGCCGCGGGTCGACCCCCGAGGCTGGCCTGCGGGCCGCGTTTCAGGACAAACTGCTTATCTTGAAACGCACAAGCTTCCCCAAATGGACCCTAAGTCTTACTAACGTTAAATTTTTCGTGCAGAATAAATACTTCTTTTTAGTTCAAGTTATCAAATCAAATAAGATATTTTAACATTTATAAAAAAGAGATCTAGACTAAGTAATGAATTTGCATTTTAAAAAGTCATATAGTTAGGTGGAGGGACATTTCGGATTATTGGTTTTGTCATCAAATTTGATGGTCGGATATAAATAAAAAAACTTGACATACTTAAATTCAAGGACGATATTTCTAATCTTATTTTTAAAATAAAATTATAGTATATTAATATTTTTTTAATAAAACATAGTTCGCCCCCACACACTCTCTCTATATATAAATCAATCTATCAATCTATATTGAAAGCTAACTATTCCCTTGAAAATTCAATTCTTTTGAAGCCCACAAGATCTATTTAATTTCACTTTATCTCAAGCTCGCAATAATTATTGTTGGCAAGATGATGAATTCAGAAGGCTCACATTTGAGCGTGTGGATAAGTTTAAATAAAAATGATAAGTACTAACTATTTTGAGTTAACTCAAAATAATTTCAAAACAAGTTCAAGTCAGATATGAACCCAATAGTTTCAATTTTGTGATCCGAGCACAACAACTTAGGGTCTGTTTGGGGTAGCTGCTTGTAAGCTCGGTGCGGTAGCTATTACAAATTTTTATTTTTTTGGAAAAGCCAGACCGTAGCCAGAAAACTGTCACCGCACATAGACAAGTGTGGTGTGAAAATGATGTTTTCAGCATTTTGAAAACGTATATGCTGTGAAAACGCAGTTTACCTAAAAAGACCAGGTGTGTTTTCACAACGTCATCGCACTAAATAAGCTGCCCCAAACGGACCCTTACACTTGATTTCGTGCAAATCTCACTGCAAATAAACCAAACCATGCCTTTGGCCGGTTTGTGTATGAGCAATCAGGTAGATGCGAGGTTCAATTTGACTTTTAGCACAAATCAACCACGTTATTTGTAGATAATTTAGCAAAATTTAAGGAAATTTAAATACTTATCATAAAATCCTTCTACATTTAAACATTTAATCTAATGCTCAGATTTCTATTTATTTCTTATCTTAGCTCTTAAAAAATATTTTATTTATGTTTATATTTTTATATGATTCGGACATTAAAATAATAGTAGAGTAAATATAAAGTTTTAATAGTTAAATATGTAAATACATAAAAAATAAGATCCTCATAAAATTTATTTTTACCGGGCTTATTCAATATGCGATAATGAATAAGCTATTGAGCATACAAAACCGATCAGTTTAATCCATAAATTTTTTTGATAACACGAACAAATTTTAATATTTAACTGAAAATAACTAAAAAACTTACCAAATAAGATCTGTGTATATACATAACTATATTATTACGACTAATTAGTCCATCCATCCATAGTTGCTGACCTGAAAATGCCAAACGCCAGCTGAATCAATCCGGTAAAGAGCGCCGCCGTGAATACCGTATGCAAATACAACTCCGGCTCTGTCTCCGGCGAGACCTTTCCACGAATGCTCGAGGAAATCAGCAACGACACAGCCGCCACCGTACCAACCGCCAAATTATTCGAGCTTCCAAAAACAGCGTACACCAAAGGCGGCACGAAGCTCGAATCTGCAACCAAAACCCATCACTCAATTTCTGTTCATTAGACTAAAAGAAGAGTATATATGATTTGAAGCAAGAAGAGTACAGAGGCCGATGATGGGAGGAACGTTGGCGAGCTTGGCGTAGCTGATGCCTTGGGGGATGGCAAGGCTAGCAATGGTTATGCCGGCTAGGAGGTCAGAAGCGAAGAGAGTGTGTTTGTATTTGGGAGCCCATTGGAGGATGGGGATGTAGTAGCGGAGGACGGCCCATGTGCGGCGGAGCGGGGGATGGTCGGAGATGTGACGGAAGGGGTCGTCGGGAAAGAACGTTTCTTTCAGCTGAGATTTTAGGTGTTTGGAGAAAGGGGTGTGGTTCGAGAGGTTGACGGCTTCTCGGCTCTGCTCCGCACTTATGGTTCCCATTGGTTGTTAGTCGAAGGGAGAGGAAGATGAGCGTTGATGAATTAAGGAGATTTGGTGAAATTTATAATGTGAAAATGTGGCGATATTTTGTCAGTATTTTACGATTCTGAGTGTACCACAGCCGTGCATGCGGAGGAAATAAGGAATACCGATTTGCACAATGAGAAGTAATTCAATTGATGTTATATATATATATATACATATATATCTTTTGGAGAAATTGTGTAGAGGCCAGAAATTTCATTGTTAGGCGATAATTACAACCAACAAGTCAAAAGCAAAATTACATGGAGTCCAAGTTACAAATCTGTATTTTGTATCTAAAAAAATCTAAAAGAAGTATAAAAAAATGGGCTAAAAAAGTGGAATATTTGCTTAATGACAAAAGTGTTATTATAATTTGAAAACCACATTTTGCAACTAGTAAGTTGCAACCGTAAGCAACCCATGAATAGTTACAGCCAAATCATTCAAAAAAAAGACTGAAAAACGAGCTTTGAAGTAATATTTATTTTTCGGTCCATAATCTAATTTTAGAAATTAAACCAAGTAGTCAAAAACAAGCACCAGGAAGTAACCGAAACAATCTCATGATAGAATCAAAAGTAGCTAACAACAGTTAGAGCTTCAAAACTAAGTTGCACAAAATTTTAACATTGCAGCAAAAAATTCCTCATTAAAAAAGAATGGAAAGTCAAAATCATATGCTTCATAAAATAGGAATTTTGAATATGCCATAAATTGTTGTACTCTTCACCAAATATATCATGTAGAGGAAATAGATTGAAGTTGCAGCTAAGAACATGAATCTAACAAGATGTCTTACAGAGGTCAAAATGTGTTCATAATCTACACCCAAACTTTTTTTTTCTTTTTCATCTCAATAATTTGGGTCTTAGAACTTGCTTAATATAATAAATAAGAGAAGTGTTGCTAGCAATGACACCACCAAAGTGCCTATCGTATCTCTCTCCTTAGATATTATATATGATGTTGGCAAGGGTGAAGTTAAAACTTTTTACTTCCTTTAGAGTTGGTGTCCATATCCCAAATAAATTATAAAATTTGCAAAAGTCATGCACTAATAAGAAAATTTGAAGTCCAATGAAACCATCCCTTTAGAATAGTGTTCAAAAATACCAGCAAAGAATAAATGGCTAGCAGTTTCAAAATCATAACAACAAAAATAAAGCACACAATTACCTTGAATCAGAATATTCCTTGGTCGAAGTGAATCTGCCATCTTGAGGGCATAATCAAGAGCACTCCAAGAATAAAAAGAAAAACACAACAAAATTCTTGTGCAAAATAAAGTCAAGCCAGTCAACATTCGCACAAATACTATAATAAGCCTCACAAATTTTATATAAATGGGTTAAATGATATCCTTTCCAAAAGATAACTTCAACCTCCAAGTGATTCTAAATGTGAGTAATAAAATCAATGAGAAGTTATAAGAAGCAAGTAGGGGAAACATTCCAACCTAGAGTCTAATATAACATTAAATCGTGAGGAAGAATGATTAAGTGAAACCCACTTTCACTAATAATTTCACAAAGGTTATTGTAGTTAAGCCATGAAAAAAGCATAATATGAGAACCAACTTCAATAGAAAAAGGATAATTGAGGCTTCAAATCAATAATAATTCCTCAAAGTTTTTTTTTTAAAAAAAGGAGGTTGCTCTAGAAACATCTTTCTAAGGAAAGATGTATTTTTTTCATAAAAATTTTGAGAGGGGAGAATCACTGTTAATAGATTTTAGAATAAGATTCAAAATTAAATCAAATGAAAGTGCAATAATAGAGTGAAGCCTAAGACTACACAACCTCATGGCCTATAGATAAGCTCCTAAGACACTAAATGAGCCTGTTTAGTTGTAGTATTACTCAAGCAACATTAATAAAGCATTTTAATATTGTTTTGGGAAGAAACAAAAATCTAACCCAAAAAAAAATATATCTTTAAATAGTGAACTATAGCAACTGGATCCTGTCAATCAAAAGAAGGGTTTTTGCCTACCAACCATCAAGAAGTAGTTTGTTCTTCTATAAAATGGTAGAATTAAGTAATTTATGCTTATGTGATGATACTAAGAAAATAGAATTTGTAAAACTAGGGTAGGAATAATTAAACCCAAGAAAAATACTAAGGTGACAAGCATTTTGAGTGCCTTTCATAAAGTATATTTTCATAAATTATATGTGGCTTTTTGGTGGATTTACCAAAAGACCAAAAGCCTTGTAAACCTTATTCAAGAGGTCTCTGGTGTGAGTCAGATAATCAGGATAAGTTTCTCTACATATAATGACATCATCAGCATAAAGGAGATAAGGAGTACAAATATTTAAGGGCAAATATGCAGACCTGCCATTGCTCAATTCTTGCAGGTTAGAAAACCCATCCACGACAAAAAATAAAAATGGTGAGGATAAATAACGTCCTTTTCTATAACTAGTAGTAGAAAGCAAGTAACCTAATGATTGCAAACTGAAAAGTTTTACATAAAAGAAACTCTTTAATTGATACATTAAAAATATATGCATTTTTAGACCCATATTATCTACCTATTTTTGGTGATATTGCACTTTAATGGAATGTATTTTGATGTTTTCCTGCAGGTTATTGACTTTTAGGGCTTAAAATTAAAAGAAAGTAAAAAAGATGAAATTTGGAGTCAAAATGATGTTTTTGAGGAAATACTCAGCGCCGGCAGAGCCAAGGTCAGCGCTGCCAACGCAGAATGACCTAAAGCTGGAGGATTTTTACTCAGCACCAACGGTGCCAAAGACGGTTCAGACCTCATTTCCAGAAGGTTCAATGTCTTTGGACGATTTTTGAAGAGTTTTTGTAAGCACCTCTTGGAGAATCGACCTTGGGCTTTATTTGGGGCCGAATTTCATCAGAAAAGGGGCTCCTCTACGTTCATTTTTTGCTCTACAATATTCCACCACGCTACATTTCCATAATCCATCTTCATTCCACCACATATTGGAGTCAATTACTAATTTTGCTTTCATATGTTAGAGTTTTTGTGGTGAGATTTAGTGTGAAACTTTCGGTAAGAGTGTTGTACATGGAGAAAAGTGAGAGAGTTCTTCTTCCTGTATTTTAAAGGAAAGGCTACAAAGGATTTGATTTGAGAAAGAGTTCTAAATAATTTTGTTTCTTTATTTAGTATTGTCTGAATTTTCTTTTATATATGAAATTTGTGTTTTATCATATCTTTCTCATAAAGTATGAGTAGTTTACTCAATCTTTCCCCCTACTCTGAGATCTAGAGAAATGAAGAGATAATATAAATGTGTCATAATTAAAATATAAAATAAATTGTGATGATTTTTCAACTCCAAACTTAATTTACTTTTCAATCTGGCCAATTGATTTGTTAAAATATGTTGTGAAACATATGATTTGGGAAATGGAGTATGCGTTCTACAACAGAGTGAAGATCACATTTGATTTCATGAAGGAGAAATTCGTTCATGAAATTAAGTGCAAATAAATAGAAAAATATTCTTTGTTGGGTGTAGAATTGGAGAATCTTTAGGGTGACAGACTAAAATTCCCAATTTTGTCTTAGTGTTTAAAAATTAAAGTGAGAGTTAGCCTTTAGGTGAAGCGAAGTGGGAGCTTTGGAGTGGGAGCCGGTATCTCCTAGCCTAGCCACATATTTAGAGACTAAACCTGAGATTAACCAATGATTTTCTATGCACTGTATCAGGGTAGAGAATTAAAATTGCTCCTATTTGACACAAGAAATATTATAAACAATTATCTCATGTTATTTCACCAAAATTTCATTGTAGTGGGAATGATGCTTTTTCACATAAGAAATCATCATTACATAAACATAGTTAGTAGATTAGTAGTTATTATTAAAAATTTTTATTTCAATTTTGCTAATAGTTAAGTAATTTAGTTTGGTGAACATATCAACATTCGAAGTTAGTGACAGTGGTTTCGTTTGATTTTCTGTAAATTTTCTAGTAAAATTTATCATTGCTAATTTACACCTTCCCTATGTGGTCGATATTTGGGGCATAAATAGAAAGCCCATTATTACTTGATAATAATATGTATACTTGCGTAGAATCCCATTATTAATTACAAAAATTATATATATTTTAAACAACTTACTTTTCATACAAGAATCAAGTTTTTGGTGCAGTAGTGGTGTCAACTTCATAAATCCTTACATATAAAAAATCGGGATCAAGTTTTTCGCGTCGTTTGCGTGGGGAAGGTAACGATTAAATTTATTTAATTAAACAGTTTTGATAAATTAGGAAATTTAGAGAATATATATATACTATACAAACATATAAAAACACAAAAAAAATATAAAAAATCCAAAAAGAAATTTAATTAAGAGTGTATTTTTAGATAATTTTACTTAGCTTACTTTATTTGTTTATGCAAAATATTGGATCTAAAGGTTTAGTACCTTATGATTCGGAATTAGAACGAACTATTAAAAAAATTAAAAAACAACAATGAGAAATTAAGAATTTGAAAGAAATGGCAAATAATATAGAAAATCTAATAAATGAAAATCGACAAAGACCTTTAATAGATTATGCGAATCCGACAGCAGATGAACTTCATTTAACTATTAAAAATCCTTATGTTACTGCTAATTCATTTGAGCTTAAACCTGCTATTATCGAAATGGTACAAAATAATCAGTTTGGAGGATCACCTACTGAAGATCCTAACTTACATCTTGCTAGTTTTCATGAAATTTGTGCTACATTTAAGTATGACGGAGTGTCTAATGATGTTGTTAGGCTTAGACTTTTTCCTTTTTCATTAAGGGATAAAGTCAAAGCTTTGTTAAATTCATTAGCATTCGGATCCATTAGAACTTGGGGAGATCTATTACAAAAATTCTTGACTAAAAATTTTCCACCCTCGAAACCCGCTAAGCTTAGAAATAATATTACATCTTTTTGTCAGTTTGAAGGGGAATCGATATATGAAGCCTGAGAAAGATTTATGGATCTTCTTAGAAAATGTCCACACCATGCTTTACCAGATTGGTTAATAATTCAAACCTTTTATAATGGATTAGTAGGATCATTAAGATCTATTATAGATGTTGTTGCGGGTGGATCATTAATGTCAAAATCTTTTGATGAAGCATATTCTTTAATTGAAGAAATGACTACTAACAATTTTCAATGACCCTTTAAAAGGGTAAATCTTAAGATAGTAGATAATATTCATGAATCTGATGCAATATCTATTTCGGCATCTCAAATTGCTGTTATTTCTAAAAAGATTGATAAAATAGAAGGGAACTATTCTCAAATACCTCCAGTATTAGAGGAAAATTCACTAAAACAGATTATTGATACTCAACCATCTTATGAAACCTTAAATGATATAAATAATTGAAATAATAATCCCTATTCTAACTATTTTACCCCTGGATGGAAAAATCACCCAAATTTTAGTTGGAATAATTATAATAATTCGGTGAATCCATCTAAAAATTTGAATAATCAAGGAAAACCTAATATTCGATCTTATTATCCTCCAGCATTTAACTCCAATCCTAGCCCACAAGTTAAGGAAAAGAAGTTGATGATGGAAGAAGTGATGTTGAATATGGGAAATTAAATACAGAAACAAGGGCCTGCTATTAGAAATATTAAAAATTAATTAGGACATATTGCTACTACACTTAATAACAGACCTTCTGAAATTCTTTCAAGTACTGTGGAAGTTAATCCAAAAGATCAAAATAAAGAGCAAACTAAAGCGATTCAATTAAGAAGTAGATAAGAAATAGAAATAAGGATCCAAAGAGAAACTGAAGTTAATGAAGAGAAGGAAGAAATGGAAAATGATCAACAAGAAAATGAACAAACACAGGTTCCTTTTGAAAAACCATCACCTCTGTTTCCTCAAAGACTGAAGTAGAAGAATAAAGATAAACAATTTACAAAATTTTTGGAAATCCTTAAGAAGTTAACGATAAAAATTAGTTTTGTTGAAGCTTTGGAACAAATGCCAAGTTATGTGAAATTTATGAAGGATGTACTAATAAATAAAAGGAAGTTTACAGATCATGAGACCATTGCACTAAGTGAAGAGTGTAGTGCTATTATTCAGAAAAAGCTTCCTGAAAAACTAAAAGATCCTGGTAGTTTTACTATACCATGTGCAATTGGTAAAAATTTTTATGGAAAAACTTTATGTGATTTAGGAGCGAGTATCAATCTTATGTTTTCTCTAATACTGTAACTCTTCAGTTAGCTGACCGATCAATAACTTATCTGAAAGGAGTTATAGAGGATGTAGTAGTAAAAGTGGATAAATTTATTTTCCTTGTATACTTTATAGTATTGGATATGAAGGAAGATAAAAAAAATTTTATTATTTTAGGGAGATCATTTCTTGGAACAGGAAGAGCTGTAATCGATGTACAAAAAGGAGAATTAATAATGAGAGTTAATGATCAAGAAGTAAAATTTAATATAGCCAAAGCTACGAAATATCTTGCAATAGAAAAAGATAATGAATGTTTAAGGATGGAAGTAGCTGATTATCTAAGTAATGAATAGTTTAAGAAAGAATTCAAAGATAAATTTAAGCAAGGAGAAATTTTTGAGAATGAAGATGAAATTAAAGAAGAAGGTTTGGATTATATTCAGGGCAAATTTGAAATGTTAGACTTGATGGAAAACGATAGTAAAAATCTTACTCCTTCAAGTATTAGAACACCTGAACTTGAATTAAAGATATTACCTACCCATTTAAAGTATGCCTTTTTAGGAAAGTCATCTACATTGTCGATTATTATATCTTCTGAGTTGATTGAGATTCAGGAACAAAAATTGATAGAAATGTTAAAAAAGTATAAAAAGGTTTTTGGATGGATTTTAGCAGATATTAAAGGAATTAGTCCTTCAATTTGTATGCACAAAATTTAATTAGATGAAAAACATGAACTTAATGCTGATTCTCAGAGAAGATTAAACCTAATAATGAAAGAAGTTGTTAAAAAATAGATTTTAAAATGGTTAGATGTTGGAATTATATGTCCTATTTCAGATAGTGCTTGAGTAAGCCCAATTCACTGTGTACTGAAAAAAAGAGGAGTTATTGTTGAAGAAAATGAGAAAAAAAAATTAGTATCAATAAGACAAGTAACTAGTTGGTGAATTTGTATTGATTATAGAAAATTAAATATGGCTACTAGAAAAGATCACTTTCCTTTACCCTTTCTAGACCAAATGTTGGATAGATTGGCTAAGAATAAGTATTATTGCTTTCTAGATGGATATACCGATTATAAGCAAATTCCAATTGCTCTAGAGGATCAAGAGAAAATAAAGTTTACAAGCCCATATGGAACATTTGCTTTTCGTAGAATGTCTTTTGGACTATGCAATGCACCTAAAGATGCATGATGTCAATTTTTAACTATTTTATAGAATATGGAAGGGAAGTGTTTATGGATGACTTTTCCGTATTTGGAACTTTTTTTGAATTACTCCTTAATAATTTAGAAAAAGTTCTGAAAGTGTGTGAGAAAGTCAATTTAGTATTAAATTGGGAAAAATGTCAATTTATGGTTGCAGAAGGTATTGTACTTGGGCATAAAATTTCTCAAAAAGGCATTGAGGTAGATCTACAAAAATCCAAGTTATAGAAAAATTACCATCGCCTATTAATGTTAATGGGGTGAGAAGTTTTCTAGGACATGCTAGTTCTTACAAGTGCTACATAAAAAATTTTCAAAAATAACTAAGTCTCTATGCCAACTTTTAGAGAAAGATATGAAATTAGATTTTAATGAAGAATGCATAAAAGCATTTGAATTATTAAAGAAAAAGTTACTCATTACACCTATAATAGTACCACCTGACTGGGAAAAACCATTTGAAATAATGTGCGATGCTAGTGATTATGCTATTGGGGTTGTATTAGGACAAAGACACGACAAAATTTTTAAAGTTATATATTATGCTAGTAAGGCTCTAAATGATGCTCAAATTAATTATACCACTACTGAAAGAGATTTATTAGCTATTTTTTTATGCCTTTAATAAATTTAGACCTTATTTAATTGTAACTAAATGTATAGTGCATACAAATCATTCTGCTATTAAATATTTAATGCAAAAGAAGGATGTTAAACCAAGATTAATTAGATGAATACTTTTATTGTAAGAGTTTGCTTTTAGAAAAGGCTGTAAATCCTTATAAATTGGATTGGTCCGCTAGACTTGACACAACATTATGGGCATACGAAACTTCTTATAAGACTCCTATAAGAATGTCCCCACACAGACTGATATTTGGAAAAACATGCCACTTACTTGTAAAATTAGAGCATAATGCATTTGGGGCTATTAAGGAATTTAATTTTAATCTAAAAGATGCTGGTAAGAAAATATTATTGCAACTCAATGAACTTTAGGAGATTAAAAATGAAGCATATGATAATGCAAAAATCTATAAAGTGAAAATAAAAATATGGCATGATCGGAAGATTATTAAGAAGAAATTTGAACTTAGACAAGAAGTTCTTTTATATAATACAAGATTGAGATTGTTTCCAGGAAAATTGAAATCCAGATGGTTAGGGTCATTTAAGGTAATTAAAGTCTATCATGATGGAGCAGTTGTGATTAAAGGTCCTAACACTAGAAAGATATTTAAGGTTAATGGGCATCGTTTGAAACACTATTATGAAGGGCACATACCTCAATTTAAATAAGTTTTAATGATAAGTCAACCCAACTAAATAAATAGTATGTCGGGTTGACGATGTTAAACCAAGCGCTTTTTGGGAGGCAACCCATACTTATATGCCTATATATTACTATTTAGTTTGTTAAATTTCTTATATATTAGTAGATAATGATCCTACAGAATTGCATTTATTATAAATTAAGTCAAATATTAGTATTGGAAGAAAAGTTGAATTTAATTGAACGAAAAATGAAAATCACAAAAATTTGGCCACTGGCGCCAACATTGCCCAAGAAAGCGGATCTCAGCGCCGGCTGTGCCGAGAGCGGTTGGATGGTTACTGTGACTTTTGGTGAGATTTCGATCCATAATAACCACTGGGAGGAGTTTTTAAAGTCCTAAAAAACTTCCTAGAAAGCCTAGAAACTTTCTATTTTTTGGATTTCATGGCTTCCAATTCCATAAATACTTCAAGGTATGGAGTTTTCAATAGAAGAAAGTTTATTAGTTTCGATGCGTAGAGATTATACGATAAAGTTATTGCGTAGAAGAGATTGATCAAGGAAAAATGATTTGTTAATTATGGGTTGATCAATCCAAGTGCTCCAGTTGATAAGATCATTCTGCAAAGGCGATGAGAAGTTCTGTGTTACACTACCGCTGCAGTTGTTTTACCTATAATGAAAGAATTCTTATTGAAATTTACATGGAATTAACCAAGGAGTTTTCTCCGTACGAGGTAAGGCTGTACCATTTACTCCTGTTAGGATTAATGAATTGCATATGATAGAAAATGTTCCAATATGTCATTATGCAAATTTCATTCCTACGCGAGATTTGATGCAAGATATTTATAATTTTCTAACAAATGAAAGTGATATGTGGGAAGTATGAGATGAAGGATATATTAGTTTTCCTCCTTCATCACTTAATCCAATTTTGAAGCAATGACATTTCTTTATTTGTGCAAAATTACTCCCTACTATGAAGATCAATAGGGTCATCAAGGAGAGTGTTATTTTAAACTACTGTATTCAAATGGAAAAACTTACTGATATAGGTTCAATTATATTTAAATATGTGATGAGAATCATTATGAATGAGACAATTTATGGAATTGGGCATCCTTCTACGATTTTTCTGATTTGCAGTCAATCTCAAGTGCCATATGAAAGTTGGAAAAAGTTTTACTACCATGGGAGCCCATGATCCCTATTGATGATCAATATGTTGGTAATGGAAATGAAGCACTAAATGCTATTATAGATCCTTCTTCACTTGCTTCATCTCCATTAATGCCACCAAAATTTGGAGGTCTGCTTGCTTTAGAAAAGAAATTGAAGAAAATTGAAAGAGAACTTCAGAGTATTATGAATGCAGTGGGAGATCTCAAGTACCTTTTTGATCATCTAGATTGGAGAATGAAAGAGAATTTTGATCACACTGAAACTTTTGAAGCAGGATCAGTTCAGATGTTTAAAGGAAAGGGGAGGATCGAAGAAAATTTGACAGATCAATTCCCGTACCGATCCTTCTACAACCTATTTGTTCATTACCAATCCATGGGAGATATTAGAGGAGGTGATAACACTGAAGATGAGGCTGAATGATTGAAGATTGTGAATTCTCTACTTGTTTAAAAATGTTTATGTGTTTAGTGTAATTGTGTGGATTTGATTAGGTTTTATTTGATTGATTCTGAACTTTGATTATGTGTATTGTTTTATGTCAGCGTTTAGTGTTATGGCTTGATTTCAACACTGATTTATAATTAGTTTACTTCATAGGTGTAAATTTGTGATTTGTGAAACGTGTTTGCAAAAAGTGTATTTTTATATATAAAATTTAGTTTGTTGTTGTTTGTGAAAATGATTATTTGTGAAATGTGTATTTATGAATTTAGATAAAATTTGTATTTAAAAATACTTAAAAAAACTTTGGAGAAAATTGAAAGGAAATTGAAAATTTGAAAAATCAAAATAGTGAATTTCGGTCCTTCAGCGCCGACGACTCCTTCGACCCAGACTGCGAATTAACCCTTTAATTCACAATTTTCATCGTAAACCTCCATTTTTACCCCTCAAGTCACCTTTAACCTTTGGTTTTGCACCTAGGGCTTGATTTTGGGCGGATTATAGGTGACTAGAGGCAAAGGAACTTTCGATTTATCTTCTCTAGGTGAGAGCTACACTTTAAATTTTTTATTTTCACCAAAGATTTTCTCACATGACTAGATTTGAAATTTTGAATTTTTTTTGGGAGATTTTGAGAAAATGCTTTGGTGAAAAACTCTTACTTAGTGGATTTGAGTTTGAAGTGGTTTACATTTTTTATTTTAAAAATTTTTGGATTTATTCAAAATTTTTATCATTTTTTCTAGATTTCCTATAGCACCTAGATCAAGCAAAAAGAAAATAGAATATGACGAGCAAAGATTTATTAGCTTTAGAGCTAGTTCTCGATTTCATAGTCTTCAAGAATAAAAAAGTGATTCAGGACCGAGGTTTTAAGAATCCGAGAGGAGAAGTTGAATGATTGATTATCACGTTGCAGTGGGAAAAGTTTTGTTATTTTACTGCCAATGTGATAGTTGGGATTGTGATGGAATTTTATGCAAACCTTTCTGAGGCTTCTGATGATTTGGTTTTTGTTCGAGGAAAAAGGGTGGAGTTTACTCCAAGAAAAATTAATGAGTTTTATTAAATAGAAGATGTTTATAGATTGCAGTATCATTCATTTTCTGCTACATGTCAAGCCTTAGATGAAGTTATTACTTTTCTAACTAGTGAGAAGGGGTCTTAGAAAAAAAAAAATGGAGTTAAAGTTAACTTTCCCCTTTCTTTGTTAAATATAGTGTCTAAGGCTTGACATTATTTTATTTCTGGAATGATGATTCCAATGAACCATCATAGTGAAGTAACCAAGGATAGAGCCATCCTTAACTATTGTATTCAACAACTGATGGATATCAATGTAGGCTCTATCATTTATATGAACATTCGATCTATTTCTTTAGGAAAGACCACTGGTGGATTGGCGCACTCTGCTCTCATTTACACACTTTGTGAGCATACAGGAGTTGATTTCAGAGCTGATGAGGAGAGGATTGAGCCTCAGAGACCGATTGGGCCTGACATCATCAATACTTATGAGTCCCATGTTGATTGGAAATATGGAATATAGGTCAGGGATATTCCTTCTACTTTTAGAACCCCTACTTTTTGTGATCCTACTTCAAGTGAGCCCAGCAACAGGGAGTTGTTGGACCAGATGATGATTCAGCAAGAAGATATTTTGAGGATGGATCATAAGATGCAGAATATGGAAGCCAGAAATGCTCACAGTGATGATCTGATTTGCCAGAAATTTGAGTATGATGCTGCTTATGATGATGCTTTAGTAAAATACCTATGGGGTGACCATATGGCTCAGTTCCCTATTCACCCTACTTATACTCCATATCAACAATAGAAGTTAGATGTCACTGATGAAGAAGATAATGACTGGTGATCTTTTGTTTGCTTGTTTGTGTTTGTACTGTGTGATTGTATTATTTGTGTTGTGATGTTGTTGAAGACTTTGTTTGTTATGTAATGTGAAATTCTACTGTGGAAAACTGTTTTCATTTTTAGTGTTTAGTTTAGTTCTGTTGTTATTTTTAGCACTTTGTTATGTATTGTGATTAGCTCTTTCTCAGCAAATTTTATTTGTATTATGTGCAATTTAATGTTTTTAGCCTTGTAGACTTCATATTAGCACCTACGATATTTCAAAATTTATGTTAAAAAATCAGAATCTCCAACAAGTATGATTTTTTTAAATGTATTTAATGCTTGCTTTCACCCTTCATTTTTAAAGTTCTCATGTAAAAATTTTTTAAAAAATTAAGTTTGGGGTGGGGGGGTGGGGGGAGAAGAAAAATCATTTTTAGAAAGAGAGAAAGAACTTAATTTTATTTGTCTTCACTTAACTATATTTTCAAAATTTTAAATTTAACATAACCTTTGGTATTAGGGGTTAACTTGAGATAACTATATTTATGTTTCTAAATATATAGTAAATTTAAGTAAAAATTTTCAATAATAAAGGCTAATTATAGAGGATAAGATATTTGGTAAAAGAGAATAAGACTATATTTTTCTATTTTAAGTAAAGAAAGTTGTATTTTTAAAGTATTAAAAATCTTAAAAGATTCATGTAAAAAGAAAAGAATTAAACTTTATAAAACCTTTAAGTTAATATAAATTTTTTAAATGAAGAAATTTAAAAGTTTTTAACTTTAAAAAGAGGATAGTGAAGTTCAAAATCATTAAAGGGTCTCCAGATATAGTAATCCTCACATATAGAAAAGAAAAAGAAATGAAAAAGAAAAGAAAAAAAAGAAAAAAAAAAGTAAAAGAAAATAAAAAGAAAAGAAAAAGAAAAGAAAAAGAAAAGATGTTGGGAGAAGCTTGAAGAGAAGCCTAATTAAAAATTGGCTTCACTTGAATCAACTTAAGGAAAAAGATTTGGACACATTTTTCTAAACTTTTGATTTGAATATTAACTTAATTATTAATAAATTTTTATAAAGTTTTTTTTCATATGAATTTCCTAAGTGACTTTAATATAACAAATTTAAATTTTTCTTGAAAAGAATAGTGGATCAGAAACCTTAGACTTAATTACTGAATATCCTTACACCTATGGTATTAACTAGAGTTATTTTGAATTTTTCGTAAGTTAAACTATTATATTTAAAGAACTAAAATATGGAAGTCTAAAAATTAAATTCTTTACCATAAGTTATATTTTTATGCAGTAGAGAAGTTACTTGAGGACAAGTAACATGTAAGTTTTGGGGATTTTGATACACTGAAAATATATGCATTTTTAGACCCATATTTTATACCCATTTTTGATGATATTGCACTTTAATGGAAGGTATTTTGATGATTTCTTGCAGGTTGTTGATTATTAGGGCTTAAAGCAAAAAGGAAGTAATAAGGATGAAATTTGGAGTCAAAATGACGTTTTTTAGGAAATACTCAACGCCACGGTCAGTGCCGACGACGCAGAACAACTGAACGCTGGAGGATTTTTACTCAGCACCAACGACACCAAACTAGCGTTGATGGCGCCAAAGGCGGTTTAGACTTCGTTTCTAGAAGGTTCGTTGTATTTGGATGATTTTTGAAGAGTTTTTGGAGGCACCTCTTGGAGAATCGACCTTGGGCTTTATTTGGTGCCGAATTTCATCGAAAAGTGGCTCCTCTACGTTCATTTTTCGCTCTACAACATTCCACCACGCTACATTTCCATAATCCATCTTCATTCCACCACATATTGGAGTCACTTAGTAATTTTGCTTTCATAATTTAGAGTTTTTGTTGTGAGATTTAGTGTGAAACTTTCAGTAAGAGTGTTGGAGAAGGAGAAAAGTGCTAGAGTTATTCTTCTTGCATTTCTAAGGAAAGGATATAAAGGATTTTCTTTGAGAAAGAGTTCCAGATAAGTTTGTTTGTTTATTTAGTGTTGTATGAACTTTCTTTTATATATGAAATTTGTGTTTTATCGTATCTTTCTCATAAAGTCTGAGTAGTTTCCTCTATCTTTCCCCCTACTCTGAGGTCTGAAGAAATGAAGAGAATATATGAATGTGCCATAATTAAAATATAAAATAAATTGTGATGATCTTTCAACTTTGAACTTAATTTACTTTTCAATCTAGCCAATTGATTTGTTAAAAATATGTTGTAAAACATATGATCTGGGAAATGAAGTATGCGTTCTAAAACAGAGTGAGAATCACATTTAATTTCATGAAGGAGAAATTCATTCATGAAATTAAATGCAAATAAATAGGGAAATATTCTTTGTTGGGTGTAGAATTGGAGAATCTTTAGGGTGACAAACTAAAATCCTCAATTTGATCTTAGTGTTTAAAAACTAAAGCGAGAGTTAGCCTTCGGGTGAAGGGAAGTGAGAGCTCTGGAGTGGGAGTCGGTATCCTTGTAGCCTAGCCACGAATTTAGAGACTAAACCTAAGATTAACCAATGATTTTTTATGCATTGTATCAGGGTAGAGAATTAAAATTGCTCCTATTACATATTATAAACATTTATCTAATCTCATTTCACCAGAATTTCATCGTAGTGGGAAGGAGGCTTTTTCACATAAGAAATCTTCATTACATAAACATAGTTAGTAGATTAGTAGTTATTATTAAAAATTTGCATTCTAGTTTTGCTAATAGTTAAATAATTTAGTTTGGTTAACATATCAACATTCAAAATTAGTGACAGTGATTTTGTATGAATTTCCTGGTAAAATTTATCATTTCTAATTTACACCTTCCCTATGGGATCTATATTTGGGGCTTAAATAGAAAGTCCATTATTACTTGATAATGATATGTATACTTGAGTAGAATCCCATTATTAATTGCCTATAATTCTATATATTTTACACAACTTACTTTTCATACAAGGATCAAGTTTTTGGCGCTGTAGTGGTGTCAACTTCATAAATCCTTAAATATAAAAAATCGGGATCATTAATCTAAGTGACAAAAGTTCATGGAAAACCCTTATTTTGCAAGTGACAGAAGTTCATGGAAAACTCTTAGCGAGATGAATTTCACTTTTACCATCTTAATAAAAGACAACCTTATCATGCTTATGGCCTAATTCTTGTTGAAAATTTGTTATCTACAACACTTTTTTGCTATCTTTTGTGGCCACAATATACTTTTCATCAATAGTTGACAAAGCAACACACTTCTGTAATTTAGACTTCCACAAAATTGTTCCCTTGCAAAAGTAACCAAATCTGTTGAGGTATACCTCCTCGAGTCCACATCACAAATAAAAAAATTACATCTATGTAAGCAACCAAAATAGGATTATTTTTTCCAAAACATAAACACAATTTGAAAGAACATGTGAGATACCTAGAAAATCCACTTAACCGCTTCATAATGCTCTTTCTATATATTGGAAGAAATTGACTAGAAATGTAAATGGTTTGAGCAATATCTGACATCGTACATAACATATCATACATGGAGATACCCACAGCAGATGCATAAGACACATTCATCATTTTTTGCTTCTCATTCTCATTTGTAGGGCATTGCTTAGTACTAAGTTTAAACTGACCTAGAAGTGTAGAAACAACTAATATTGAGTATTTTAAAAAGTTTCTCTAATCATAACCATCAATTCTTTCTGTCAATAATAATCTTCATTCCAAGCAATTTTTTGTCAAATCCAAATATTTTGCAGCAAAAGATTTATTGATTTCTCTCATGCTTCTTAATCTTCATCCCATCATGACCAACGATCATCATACCATCATCCTATAATGAGAGAATCCCAAGATCACAATCAAATAAAATCTTTTCAAAAAACGCAATGGTTACTTTACCTATTTATTTCAATAAAAACGTCGAATAATTGATACCCACTTCCATTGTTCTGACAAAAATCCATATAATTTTTTCTCAACATGAAAATAAGATCCGCTTTCCCTTTGTCTCTGAAGCCCTTGAGCTACTCCATGTAAATCTCCTCCTCAGAACTACTATGAAGAAAAACTATCCTTATATCAAGTTGTACTACCTCTAAATTTGAACTGGCAAGTAATCCTAGTACAATTCAGATTTAACTCATCTTCACCACCATTGAAAAAAATTTATCAAATTTAATAGCTTTTTTTCTGACCAAATCCCTTCACAAACAACCTTTCCATTTTGGATGTGAGCAATTTTGCTCTAGCTTCATTTTGAAAAGTCATTTTTTTAAGCTTTCATTCCCTTTGGAAGTTTAACCACATAATAAGATTTTTTCTCATGAAAAGATCTTTATATTTTTTTAATCCACAAAAAAAAAGATTATAAAATAGGCAAGAGGTGCCTAATAAAACCCCATAAAACTCACACAAGAAAAAAAAAAAAACTTAAAGTTCCCCTCCCTAAAAAAAAAAGAAATGCAACTCACCCCTCCCATGTACCCATAAGAAAAGAAAAACAAACAAAATAAACATTACAATAAATCCAACACCACAAGTTTATTAAGATCTAAAGGCACATTCTTAGAAATCACAGTAGAATGAAGTCAGCTTCCCAGTTGAGCAGCCTAATTCGCAGCTTTATTGTCATCTCTTCTTGTATGGGTCAAACAAATGCATAACTCCTTAGTCAACAAAAAATTCTCTTTATCTGCTAGTTTATGCTTCAATGATACTCCTTCTTTAACATGCTGACATTCCAAAGTAATAAAGAATCCATCTAAATATGAATATATTTCCAACCATACTTCTTGTTTATCATCAGACTGAGCACCACTGCCTCAGCTTCAACTATTAAAGGTGAAAAAGGTAAATCAGCCGCAATAAACCAGACAATACCAAACCTAAAAAGTCCTTGCAGATACCACCAAATCCATATCTATTAGTATTCCAACTACCATCCACATTTATTTTGATGAAAGGAGCACGAGGTTTAGACTAAGTAACCGGGTTATGCCTACTTATAGAAATACATTGGTCAAAATTAAAGTTAGCCATAAACTCCTTTTAAATGATATTATTCTTCCCTTTAGAAGCATTATAAAAGGTTATTGGAAATGTATTTAGTGATCATATTAAAAGTATTATTCACATTAAGTGTATCACTTTGAAATTTATTACCTTCCTAGTATACCAAACAAAAAAAAAACACTAGTGGGAATATTAACGAAAAATGCATGCCCAAGAGAATTCCAATCCCTATATTTATCGTTAACATCCTTATAAGTACCCACAATCCAGTTCTTATTGAAAAGACTAGTAACGTTCTTCCAAGTTTGCACAGTAAACCTGCATTCTTCAAAAAATATGATTAATTGATTCTTCATCATCTCTACAAAGTAAGCAAAGTGAAGGAAAGCTAAGTCCTTTAAGTTTAAGGATATCATCTTTAGGTAAAATTCTGTGAAATAGTGTCCAAATGAAAAAGGAAGGAGGCGATTTCACTCTTTCATTCCAACTCCATTTAAGATCAATACCCTGGAATGAAAGAAAAGATTTAGTAAAAGTCTTGGTTATAGTATCCCCAACTTTAAGTTTAACCTTAGGAACATCCCTAATACCACTCAAAACAATAATATTAGAAATAAATTTGGTATCATCATATCTGAGGATCTGCTTTAATTTATAAACGTTCCATCCATTATGCTGCAAAAAATCACAAACTTTAATTTTAATTTCTTATGGATCACCATAGCTATCCACCGAAGTACCAGCCCGTAACCAGTCATTGTACCAAAATGAGACATCACCATTACTAATGTTCCAATTGATAATATTATCAGTTAATATGGAAACTTTTAGCTTGCCTTTCCAAATATTGGAGTCATACTTAGACTGAATAGCCTCAAGAGGATGCATATTATTATAATATAATATAAAACACAAGAGAAGCCCAAATAGAATTCAGTTGTCTAAAATGATACCATAATTTCATATAGCAACTCTGAATGGAATCTTCTAAACTTCTAAAACTTAAACTATTATCCAGAGGTTTACAAAGTTTGTTCCAACTTTTCCAATGAATGTTCTTTTTACCGTTGCCATCCCATAGAAATTTGTTAAATAAAATTTCCAGCTTATTAACAAACCCTATGGGCATGTTTATTACTTGCATTACATAAAGAGGCGTATAATTTAAGATACTTTTATGAATTGTAACTCTTCCCCAAAATAAAAGGAATTTATTCTCCCAAGATACAACTCTATTTCTAATTTTATCAAACAGACTTTCAAAAAGAGCTTTCCATTTACTAGTTTTATTCAAGCTAAAAACCAAATAAACTAAAGGGAGGTGAGCCTCATTACATTTAGTATAATTCACAATCCCATTCTTCTTTACAGTAGAAATATGTTTAGAACAATGAATATAACATTTAGAAGTGTTGAAACATCCACCAGATGTTTCTTGAAGGAGGCCAAATTCCTTCCAAACTTTTTTGATGGATTTTTTCTTAAGATTTGTGATGATAATTAAATCATCTGAAAAACTTAAGTGAGAGATACAAATCATACCCCTATGCAGATAATACATGTTGGGATATTTATAAAAATGCTTATTAAGTCATTTAGATAAGTAATCAAAAGCAATAATGAAAAGATAAGGTGAGAGTGTGTCACCTTATTTAATACCTCTAGAAGCTTTACAAAAACCAAAAGCCTTACCATTAATCAAAATAGGAGAAAAATTATTATTTGAATGTCTACTAATGACTTTGCCAAAAACATCATGAAATCCCATAGCATGCAGAACATCAAGTATAAACTCCCATCTGATGGTATCAAGAGCTTTCTTGATATTTATCTTGAAAATCACATTCTCACTATTTTCTTTTTTATCCAAATCAAAAAGCATCTCTTGAACAGTTAAAGCAAATCATAGATATTTCTCCCCTTAATAAAAGTAGTTTGATTCAAACTAATAATATTATGAAGCAAAGGTTGATTTCTACTAACTAAAAATTTTGAGATAATTTTAGACACAATAGTATTCATACCAGTGGGTCAATGTTTATCCCAAGAAATAACATTATTATCTTTGGGAATGAGAAAAATATGGAAAGTATAAAAATACATAAGTAGATAAACACCCTGAAAGGTCCTGTATAACATTAACCAAAGCAGGATGTATAATGTCCCAACTGTGCTTGTAAAATTTAACAGTGAAACCATCCAGGCCTGCAACTTTACTTGTGTCCATATTATCAATGATTTCCTTAGTTTCATCTATGGATGGAATAGAAGTAAGATTCCTATCACTAATCTCAACACTGTTAGCGCAAACATCAACTTGAATTTTAGAGAAAATAAAACCATCATTATTAAACAGATTGGAGAAAAATTTTACTACATCCTCTTCAATGTTGCAACTTACAAGACTTGGAAAGTAAAATTCTATATGTATTAATAATTTTGGTAATCAAATTATTCTTTCTCTTATTTTCAATAAAAGAATGAAAGAAAGTAGAATTTTTGTCTCCATAAAAAAATTCTATTTAGCAGCCTTTTGAGCAAATAGGTTTTCTTCCATAGCAACCGCTTTGGTTAAATCTTATTGATGATGCAATAAAGTATCCCTTGGGATCCTGTCGTTACAAAAATCAAGCTCTAAAGCCTTAACCCTATTATCAACCTCAACAACACTTTTATTAATGTTTCCAAACACACTCCAGTTCTAATGTTTAAACTTACAAGCCAAAATTACAAGTTAATACCAAATCTTAAGACCATAATTACACTAATCCTTACAAAACCAATTATCTTTAATAAACTGCATACAAGAAGAATGCATAATCCACATATTAAATAAAATAAAAATGATATTTAGTGCTATTATTACTCTCCTTAATACTCAAAAGCAACAGAGCATGGTCAAAAGCATTAATGACAAGATGATGAACTTCATGTCAATAAAACTTATTAGACCATATAGCATTAGATAGATATCTATCTAGTCTTTCAAACACCTTCCCTCTACTCCAAGTAAAGGGATTACATTGGAAACCCAAATAAAAAAGGCTAGCTTCAAAAAGAGCATTATTAAAATTAGAAATGAGATTTAAATTAGGAGGAATACCACCTTTGTTTTCACTTAGGGAAGTAATAAGGTTAAAGTCACCACCCACCAACCATGATTTTGAAATAGGAATTTTGGAATTATGAAGATTCCACAAATCAAGCCTTATATCATTTGTACAACCAGCATAATGGTAGATAGGACGAAATACACTTCATTCAAGTAAACTTTGAGATGAAGTAACTGCTCATGGTTGAAAAGTATATCAACCTTCAATAAATCTTTCTAAAGAAACCAAATATTGTTATTAATGTTAGCAAGAATGCTGAAAGGACCAATTCTATTGAGATGCTTAACATTATTCTTAGAATCCACAAGTGGTTCAAAAATACTAAAAAAATTAAGCTTATGAGACCAAATTAAACTTTTAAGTCTATTAGAGGCATCCTCCTAATATTCAAAATTAAAAAATTAAACATCATCAAGAAAGTCTTCCATGCTCTAGTAAGTCTAGAGGAATAGGCCAAATTTCCTTTTTCCATATCCTTTCCCAACTATCATTGTATAACATCCTATTCATTAACATAACTTAGTTCTCTATTACCTTTATTTTTCATTTTTCTAGCAGTTTTATGAATCATCCAATCCTGCTCATGTTATACTCTAGTAACCGAGCATTCACCCACAATGGATTCAATGTTGGTTACAATATTATTATTCTAAAAAATAGGATCAGTGTTATTGGCAATATTATTATTCTCGATAATATTTCTAAGATTGGTAATAACATTATTACAGCATTAAGTGAAATAAAATCATTCCTGATATTAGAATGTACCTCATTAATATCAATAACATTTTTATACCATTTAAAATAGTACTAACATCCTTCTCAGGAACGACAAAATTATTATTCATATCATTATTTTCCATAGTACAAATAGTGTCATTATTATTCATTTCCACATTGGTGATTAAGGAATCTTTCATTTCCTTATCACCAGCAACAATATATCGATTAGCCACAATAAACTCATACCTTTCATTTTGTTTAAACAACATATTAGTTTGCCTATGTCGAACATTGAATTTTAAATTTGGATGAGCAATAAAGCTAATTGAAAAACATTGTCCAAACATATGACAATGATTACAATATGATGGAACATACTCCATTTCCACACTTTGACATTAACTAAAGTTTGAATTTACAATCTAGAAAAATCACAAAAAGGAAGAGAACATCTCTTTTAATCAAGATTCAAGCCACAAATGGTCTCGTACCATTTAAGGTGGCTAAATCATTTTTTTTTTGTTCCCATGTATAAAACCTAATGAAAGAATTTTTTTTTATTAAATAAATGAAGTTTCAAACTTGGGAAACTGAACCATATAGGCACAATAAGTGGGTACTCCTTTGGATTGAAATCAGTATTCCATTTCAAAAGTTTCATGCTAACCTTCTATATTTGCAGCACCTTTCTTGCAAAGAGTAATGTGTATTCATCTTCCTTTCCAAGTGTATCATTATATTTCTTCCGTCAATTAGCCCAATATTCCATCTTCCTATGAATCTCAGTCCTACAAAAAAATTTTTCATAATCTCCATGTTGGGATGAACATACATAAACTTACCAATGGTTGTGAATTTTCATGGCTCAGCCAGTTTGAATGTTTCCTCTTCCGAATAAATCAAAGTAAGTTTTCCATTCTTTCTTTTTGCTTTTTTTATCAAACCACTCTCATTGTTATCAGCCAATTAATGTTTGTATTCTCCTGGAAAAAAAAATTATTCAAAAGATCTTGAGAAGAGGAATTTAAACCTTTAAATACCTCCAAGAAGGATGGTCGGTTAAAACCATCAGCCATAACAAAAGAATGAAAAACAAATAGAATAATATAAACTCTAAAGTAACATTAGCGAGAGAAACAAAATCATTAAGGACCTTCCATAACAAAACACAGGATGGAGAAGAGGAACAACTAAACTAGCAGATGAATTAATCGAAATAGAGAAAAAAATAAAAACAGTCGTTTCAACTTGCTTGAAGGAAATAAGACAAAATAGTAAATGATTCTCAACCTTAGAAAAAAAATTGCTAAACTAACAAAGCATGTATCATGGAAAACAAACAAAAAATAACAAGAATAAGGATCTTTAAACCTATACAAAGACCTGTTAAATCTAAATTATTTGAAATAGTAAACAAAAAAGAAAATCAAAAGACCAAAGAAATATTGATCCCCTTAAGATCCGAAACAAAAACCCTACTAGACCTTCAAACCACATCAAGTTACTCTTAAGAATAGTAGAAGTAATCAGAGAAGAAGAAGAACTTCGACAACAAGTGCTCAGGAGAAACCCCATAAATTAAAAACCAAAAATAGAGTATTATCAAATCTCAAAAATGAGATGGGAAGCCAAAAAAGATTGACAAAAATACTAGTAAAATGGTGTCTTGTGTCATGGTTTGGATTAAACTCCAGTATCATAATGTCAAAAAAATTTAAGTAAAATCATCAAATCAATCTCTTCTCATGAAGGGATCTTATTTCATCTTTCATGGCATTATACTCTTCTTTATTCTAATGTGACAAAACATCCAAATAAGTCATTGATTTTCTTCTTTAGTAAGCATCTCAAACTCACTAGTAGAATATCTCTTAAAAGGTTGTCTCTCTGAATTGAATCTCCTTAATAAATGTTCAACTAGTGCCACCTCTAGGCTTTCATCAATTGAATCATCATCAACTGAAAGTGGCACATCTATATTTATATCCATGTCAACATCACCAAACATTATAGTTGGATGAGCTATACCTAAACAATCATGTTTTTCTTTGTTAGACTTTGACTCAATTGATTTCTCAAAAACCGCAATGGTCTAGTTTTCAAAGAAATCCACATCTCTACTTTACATAACTTTTTTGCCAATCAGATCCCAAAATTTATATCCAGAATCCTCATGGTTGTACATAATGAAGATGCACTAATTTGAATAAAAAACTCTCAAGTGCTGATATGATAAATCTTTTTTCATGCAAATCTTCTGGGGCAAGTCTTATTTCAAAGAAGATGAAGCGGAAAGATTTATCAGGTCAACTATTAATCTCATCACCTCTCCCAAAAAAATCTTCAACAATTTTGAATTAGATAACATGTAATGAATACTATCATTGATTGTGTAGTTCATCTTCTCAACAACTCCATTAAGCTGAGGAGTATTTGGCCTTGTCTTTTTAATTATGATCCTGTACATTTTGTAGTACTCCTTAAATGGCCCTATGTACTCACTACCATTATACAAATTGATGCAATTTAGATTTTTTCCAATTTCCCTATCGACTAACATCCAAAAATCTTAAAGAAACCCAAAGCATAGTATTTAAATTTTAAAGTGTAAACCCATACTTTGCTGGAGTGATTTTTAATGAAAGTAATATAATAACGAGCGCCACCAAGGCTTGCAAATTCATAGAATTTATATTAGAATGCAATAAATCTAGCACAATAGCTTTTCTAGGTGGTGGGAGAGTTTTAAAAGCTATTATATGTTATTTGCATACCAAATAATGAGTATATACCTCTGATTGTGTAGACATTGGGTAAGGCATAAGCTATTTATGGATGAGCCCGTTCATAAAAGTCTCTTACTCATGTGTCTGGGTCATATATGCCATAGAGTAGATGAATCATTAATTCAATTCTCTTCTCCCCTATAAGACTAAGCCTCCATCAAATAAAAAAAAATTTGACATTTCTTCCTCTAACACACACCAAAGACCAGTTAGAAAAATTTACCTTCATCAAAGTGGTTATGATTTCCTTTATCATCAAATATACCAATGGAGAAAAAATTAAAGATACTCTTAAAAGCATGCCCTATATTCTTCAGACATAATCGACATCCAACAATAATATTCATGTAGACATCACCCATGCCCACAATTTTGCATTCCGGATTTTTCCCCATCTTTAAGTAGCTAAACTCACCCTGATTGTAGATAGAAATACAATATGATGAGAAGTAGTTTGACATAAAGCACTAGAATCAACTATCCAAAAAAAATCCTGACATTTTAGATTAATATTACTACAATCGCAAAGAATAGCAACATCTCTATCTACGATGGTTGTTATATAAACATCTTTTTCATTTTGTTTGTTTGACTTTTTTTGTTCTCTTTTTTAGCAGTCTACAATGAGCTTGCTTATGCCTAGGTTTATCATCTTAAAAACATGTAAACTCATTCATTCTTTCAGATCTTCTAGTGATATATCATAGCTTTTACAACCCTTATGATTTCTACTCTTTCTTCTACCCAATTTCTCTAAACACACCTCCCGCTTTTTCATCATCCCTTATACATTATCTCTATTTTCTTCATTCAACATATTCTCTTTTACCAGCTTCAAAGTAAGAATGCCATTTGGAGCAAAATTTCTAAGGGAAACAACTAGAGTCTCTCGATTGTTTGACAAGGAACTAATCAAGCACAATGCGATAAACTCATCTTTCAACTTCATATCCAATATTGCTTTTTGATTTAATTTAACTTGAAAAACATTCAAGTGATAAAAACCATAGTCTCATTCATATACCTATGATACATCAAATTTTGAAAGAAAGGCTTTATTTTATTCCTTTTCTCTTTTCATATAGATCCCTTAAAGTTTCCCAAAATTTGCTTATTTGTTTATTAGCAACACACTACTAAACACCATTGACAATTCCTTGTCGAATCTTGGCAACTACTTTTCTATTGAACTTAGTCTAATACTTATCAGACGACTCAGTTGGTTTGCCCTCACCCATAACATAATATTTTAGGTCTAAAAAATAAAGCAAGTCCTCCGTAGATGACCTCCAAATTGAGTAATTGATTGTCGTAAGCTTAATCATTGTATTGTTGTTATTAGTGGATTCCTCCATTTGGTTAGCACAAAATAATCCCTAGAGGAACCTGGTTGTGATACCACTTGTTGTAAAAGGTGAACGAAAAATCCTCTATAATAGCTCACACACAACATAATTAATGAACCAAATAATAAGAATAAACAACACCTAATTTTAGCATGAAAAAACCCTCAAATAGAATAAAAACCATGGAACTCATATGCCACTTAAACACCTCCATTAAACAACTTAATGTGTACAAAAAATTCATTTGTAGAACACTACTAGAGGAATTAAATAATCAATCATCACCAAATATGTGGTATACATCAACTTTATCAAGCATAAGGGTTTGATAGTCTCATCAAATTCAAGGGAAATGAACTTTTTTGCTTAGGATTTTATTCACACTACTGCCCTCCCATCATTTGAGTCACTGATTTCTAAGGAATTAAGCACTCAATGAGTTGAAGCTCTATGTGTTGCGAATTTCCACAACATTTCTGGCAGGAGGGAGCAAGAAGATCGCTGATTTCTAGTTGGAAAAACCTTGTATTTTTCAAGTGGTCATTAGTGCATTTGCGAAGGAGCAGATTTTTTTCTCATTAAAGAAGAAGGAAAAGGTGGAAATGGGGTTTCACTAAACCGAAAATATATCCGTAGGTGCAGAGGAGGGCTCCGATGAGCTCAAATAAAAGGTCCTCCTCTGCGCCTACGTCCAGCGGACATTAAAACTCCTCCCCCAAACCACTTGAATGATGTTGCCTTCACTTGTGTGGGACTCACAACACTTAGTAGCTATAGTCACGAAGATGAGGAATTGAGCTGATTAACCAAATAAGGGTAAAGAGTCAAATCCCGCTTGAAACAATACAAAAGCAATAACAAAAATACATAATTTATGGTCAGTCCGGACCCAAAGTCATCCAAATTCAATTATAACATACTAATAATAAATACATTTTTGCTTGCTCACCAACATCTGAACATACGACAACAACGAAAATAGTTCGGTTGGCTTCATTGGCAATCTAATTTGGATTCCAGGTTTCTCGATAGAGTTGAGATATTCATTTTTAAGTCACCTTGGAATACAATACGATCAACCGGATCAGAAAGAAACCTTTAAATAAATCAATGATGAGGTAAGGTGCCGTCGTGGATATTCTTGAAGTAGTTGTCGTCAGCGATGATTCAAATTCAAAACTTGGTTTAGAAAAATTTAGCCTGGCCCGATTGTATAGTCACGAAGTTGTTGTGGTCAAACATTGAAATTCAAACAGTTGGGCTCATTTGAAATTTGAATTAAAACACTTTTTTTCCTTACGAGTCTGTCTACTTTCTAAGAAAAAAAAGAAATATTTTATTTCATTATAGAAAAGTTTCTCTAACAATACGATAAAAATAAAATAAAATTACATTGCATAGGTTTGTTCGGAATAGACAAGCTTAATTAAGCCATCTTAAAAAATTATATTACTCACATTCCCCTTACTCAGTATGAGATGACCACAATTATATAAGAAATTAAATTTCTATAAGACATAAGTAAATTATATAAGTAATTTTTATAAGAAATTATATTTTTATAAAGTATAAATATTAAACATGCTCTAATTGTATCTCTCTCAAAATATGAAAATTTAAAAGATGTAATCTCTACAACAATTAAATGTGTTCTAAATTGTAATTTTCTTAAGAAATTAAAATCTCAAAGATATCTTTCTACATCAACTAAATGTGCTCTAAAGTATGAAACTTTAAAGCTTATGAAGGTACAAGCTCAAAAGAACCTCTGTCAAAAATTTGAAATTAATTTAATTAAAACACTTTTTAAAATCGAAGTAAAAAAATATCTTTTAAAATTAAAACATACTACTTTTCCAAATAAAAAACTTATTTTAGAAATGAAATAAACTTCCTTTTTTTAAAATTAACCCGTGATAATGACTTTTTGAAAAAAAAGCCAAAAATTAAACAAATAAACAAAAACACTTTTTTTGATAAACTAAACAAATTTACAGCAAACCCTTTTTAGAAAATCTTGAACATTAAATAAAATTTTCAAACCATCAACTTATGACTTTTAAAATTAAAAATAACCCTCGACCTCTAACAATTTAAATGACACTTTAAAATTTTCAAACATAAGTTTTTGCAAATAAAAAAAAATCCCAAAATTCAAACTTTTTTAAGAAATAAATTTAAACCCTCCACTAAAATTTAAGAAAAAAACTAAAACAAACTCAACTACAAGGAATCAACATCATAAAATCCTTATGTTGTATAGCATAATCATATAAAGGCCTAAAGAAAAGTTGAGGATTTATGTCGCACTAGGCAGTCAACCTCGAAATCCTATGGCTTGGTTTTTTAAATCTAAGGAATGATTTAGCTGGTGTAGACATGTTTTGATATTGAAGATGATCGTGTTGCCCACAATGCTAGCTCCAAGCTCCTCGTTTTAACAAGTTTAAGTTTTATGATGTGTGAGTTACGATGTTAAATCAAGTGTTTCCTAAGGTCATTTAAAAATTATGGGGGGGGGGTTAAGTTGATTAGAGCGGCAACAATTAGGATCCCACAGTTTTCTTGTTCCGGTATCACCATTTACTTCTGAATTTACTTAGCTTAAACGAGTTATGAAACCCATTTAAACGGGAGAGATCTCGTTACCAATCGTGGGTTATCTCCTCCGAGGGACTCTCGTAATTCAAAAGAACGTTTTAAATTTAGTGAAATTTCAAAAAATTTATGGTTACCTTTGAAACAATTTGTTTAGGTTTTAAAAATATTGATTAATTTTGAAAATGGTTGTTTTTAATTTTTACAAGTGAAGTAAGGTACACACCCAAACAATTATTATGTTTTGCAGCGAAAGTAAAGTGACACAAAATTAAATAACATTGTACAAGCGTATCTATCATCTTCTCAAAATTCCAGCTGAAAGATTAGCTTTTTCAACATGTATATAATTTTTGTTTGCGGAAATTTAAATAAATTTTAAGAGTAGATGAAGGTGTATCCGAAAAACTCCAAACTTGACTTATTGAGTTTCGAAAGATCTTAATGGATGATTTTAGAATAAAATATAATAAGTCCAATTTGTCCTTCAAAATATCCAAGAGGCTTCAAAGTGTTCGGGGAATGACTACTTTAAAGATCTCTTGAAACATTTCAGTTCAATTTGAATCATATTGTTCCATTAATCATCCTAGGTAAAATTAAAATTACCCCATTACTTAGTGAATCTTGAAATTTTAATCATTTCGATTGCAAGGTACCCAATTAATCAATTGATATTTTACTTAAAAGTTATGTGGTGAAGGCTTCTAAGGCAAGTTCCAGTTATTCAGAACTTTGTACCCACTGCTAAAGCTGGGCTGATAGTGCTAATCATCAATCACATTATCTTCTAAATCCTATCAAATGAGTTTTAAAGTAAAGCCTAGCTCACTACCAAGCACCTTAATAAATCTAATGGGAGAAAAATTAGTAAGTGTTAGAATTTTAATTTAGGTGATATGAATTCTGATTAAAAGAAGTGAGATTATTATTAATTGTGGACTTAATCGCAAGTGAAACATCATCTCCTTAGTTTAAGCCCATCACTTGAAAATCATTTGATTTTGATTAACTTCCAAATTCTGATGATTTAGAAAATTAATAATTTTATTCTTATCATGAAAAGGTGGCAAGTTTGTTTCTACCTCTTACCCATTATATTTTAATCATCCAAACAAATTCATTAAGATAAAAAATTGCCCATTTTTTCCTTCGATTAATCCTAAATTTTGATTAAGGCACAAAAGTCTAAAATGACCAGTTTCCCTTGGGGCTCTTCACCATATAACTCATTAAACACAATCATAGTAACTTAAAAATATTTTAGAGTACCCTATCCATAGAGACAGTTAATACATCAGAGGAGAAAATGAGGTTTTAAAATTTTAATTTAATTTAATTATTTTAACTTAGACAATAAGATTTTCAAAATTAATTTATTTAAACAATCAAAATAAAATTTTTAGTTTATGAGAAAATTTTTTAGAGGTTCTCTTAAGTCAGAGAAAGACTCAGACAAAAGTCCACGATTTTTTGAATTAAAATTTTAATTTAATTTATAATTATTTATTGATTTTTTAGTGAATTAATTAAATTGAAAATGTGTCTTATTTACAAAAATAACTTTTTATATTTTTATTAAACCTCTCTGAGTCCAAAAAACTTAGAGAAAGATAATTTTATATCTTTACAATTCTTAATTTATTTATTATAATTATTTTAATGAGAAAAAAAGAAAAATACATTTTAAGCCTTTAGAAATTTATTTTTAATTTAGAAAATATTGAGAAAAATATTTTAATGAGTCTTAAGTTATCAAGAAACCATTAGGAATATTTTAAAATATTTTTGTATTTTTGAAAAATTTTAACTATTTTTAATTCAAAATATAGGGTCTTGATCAAATATTTTTGTATTTCTGAAATTTTTTATCAAAAATGACTTTTATTTTTCCAAAGTGCTCTTGATCATAAGAAACTCTCAAAATCACTTTTCATAATTTTCTTAAGTGTATTTAATTAATATAATTGTTTTTATACAAAAATACAGTGTTTCTTAGAAAATTAACTTTAGTGCCTAAATTTCATCAAATAATTTCCAAATTTTTACACAGGGTTAATATGATTTTTATGCATAATATGGAATTGATCTTGTTGATTTTTTATTAATATATAATTTACATAAATTAGTACAAAATATACACACTTAATTAAATAAAAAATGTACAAAATTATTAAAACCCTCATAATATTTTTCTTAAGCTTCTCTGACTACAGGAAATCTACTAAATTTCATACCATAATTTTCCAAGTGTTATTTCAATTTATATAATTAATTTAAATCAAAATAGCCATCTTAGCTTGAGAACTAAGGTTAGAAGCACAGAGATGCCCTCTAACCTTAGAAAAATCACAGAACATAGCCTTTGTCATGGGGAACAAACCCTCAAAATTTCAAGCTGTGGTGAGCAATGCTTAGCCATAATGAATTAAAATACCACAGAGGGTATTTAAATAATTAAAAATCAAAGAGTTGGTAAATAATTTTTAATTTTGAACGTTATTATCCTCTATTCACTGAGCAGGAGGGTATTTTTAATTTATTTTTATGATTTTTCTATGAGAAGATATGAATTTTTGAATTTTTGACATTTAAATAAATCCAAAAAATTATTTTTCTACTTAAATACACAACGCCACCTCAAAATCAACATCTTTGAAGTCTCCACGCGACACATCGCTATTTGACGCCTCCAACCACGTAGCCGCCTCGTCAGCCCGCCTCTTCCTTCCATCTACTCGTCCGTCTCCAACATGACCGTCCATTGGACAAATGCACGATCGGGTGACATCTGGTCATCGTCCCAAATGACCTAACCCGTAAGACATTCACACTAAAACCTTATAATCTCAAGTTAAACTCAACCAAATCACTTCAGGTTTGTCCGTACAACTTCATCTACTCAAGATCAACATATCTATACAGCTAATATGGTATGAAATATAGTAAATATGTATGGAGAATCAAATGAAGCTTAGTTTAGGGTTAAGGCTTAATACCTTTGTTTTAGAGGGGAGACTCAATCAGATGATTGTAGTAGCTTTAATTTGGTCCAATAAACCTCCAGATGAAGTCCTGGGTTGTTGCAAATTGTCTAGGTATGATTTTGACCAAGCTCGATTTTAGGTTTTTATTGAAGTTTATGCTAGGAGCTCTCTATGATGCGGCTTTTGTGGGGGATCTTCTTCTCTCACTCTGGTGATGGTGTGGGCACTAATTAATTGAACTTTTATGGACTGTGGAGGTGGGGGGAAATTTGTCCTGGTTTTGGGTTAAATTTCAGTAAAGAAATTGGCTCTATGGAGTTTCTGTGAGTGGCTGAGAGCAAAGGGATTGAACTTAAGAAGGTTTGGAGAGGTTCTGGTGAGATTTGGGCAAAGTTTCTCCAAGGTTTCAAGCTCTCACCCTTTTTTCCATGGAGAGATTCATTTACAGCCATGGCTTCCTGGTAGAGCTCTGGGCTGGGAATAAGCTGCTAAAGCTTGATGAGGTGGAGGGAAGAAAGGCACAAGTATCTAATTGGAGTGAGCCAAGTCAGGAAGTTCAAATGTTGGGTTTTGGCCAGCTTGAGCTTCTTTGGGCTGACTTTTCTAGCGGTTGAGGTGGTGGCTGGTCAGGGTCTGGTCACCTCTTGGCTCAAGGAGGTCAGAGGGTGGTTCATTATGATTAACTACCAAGGGTAAGAAATGACAACAAAGATATTTCAAGTTTAGGCCGGGTGAAATCCCTTCAATCAAGGGACCATTGGTCCATAGCTCATCTAAGGTGGGCTAGATGAGTCTAGCATGGTCACTAGAGTCTCTAAGTTGGTTGTACAAGCCATGCTTGATCAATTTGGCACGGCTTGGTCAATTTTGGTGCATGGATTCAATTTGGGTCAAGTTGGATTGAAGTTGGGTTTGGGTTAGGCTAGCCATGAGATTGAACTCAATTGATTAAGAAACTTGGTGTAGATGATTTTCATAAAGAGTTTAGAAAATATTTGGAGTGATTTTGAATTGATTTAGAGGTTCAAATTGAAAGAAATTTGGCATTTGATCAATTTGGGGATGTTGGGTTAGACTTAGGTTTAGCTTAGGCTATAGTAAGGCTAAGTCCGAATTGAGTGTTCCAATTGGTCTAGGGGGATGTTATGAAGAGTTTTCAAAATTAATTGGGTGTTAACTTTGGGATTTGAGCATTCAATATGGTGACATTTGGAGACATGGCTAAATTGGGGAAAAATTGGGGATTCTGGACTAAGTTCATTTTGAGTGAAATTGAGACTTGACCAAGGCCATTTGAAGGTTCAATTTGACATGGGGGAGTGTTTTTAAAAAAAAATTATGATTTAAAATTGGGGCAATTGGATAGGTTTGGAGGTTCAATGGAGTGAGATTATGGTTTTGGGTCAAAGTGGGGCTTTTTAATTTGGGTTGAAATTGGATTCAAATGTGGGTCAATTGGGCATGAATTTTGTTTGAATTGAGCTTTTTCATTATGAATTTGAGTTTAGAATTTAAATTGGGAAGCATTGGAGCCAAATTGGTGGACATTGGAGGTGAATTGGGGTAATTGGGCCTTTAAGGGCAAGTTGGGGCTTTTGGTCAAAATGGTTCAAAATAGTCAAATTGGGTTCAATTGAAGGGTAAAAATTGGTTTTGGGGACATTTAAAATGATTTTGAAGGTTTTGGTAAAGTTTGGGCCACCAAGGGTATTTTGGTAAATTTGACAAATTTGGCAATTTTGGTAATTTTCACAATTTTGGGTGGTTTTGGGATATTTGGGTGGTTTCAAATGATTTGAGATGATATTTGGTCAAAATTTGGTATTTTGGGTAAAATTGGGAATTTTGGTCAAACTTAGGGTTTGGGAGTGTTTTGGTGAATTGGTAGATTTGGGGGCAAAATGCTAAGTTAGGTATTTTTGGTGAAATTGAGGTGCGAACCACCCTATTTAAGCTATGGACCAATGGAGTTTCCATTTTGGTATTCTATGTACTGGTCTTATCTAAACCCTAACCTAGGGCAAGTGGGTCTAAGGGACCATCTACATGAGTCTCCCAAAAGATCAAGGGATCAAAGTTAACAAGTTTGTGTTTAGGGTTGTGAGTGGGGTGTAATGTGCAAGTGAGTGACAGTGTATGAACTAGCTTAAAACCATCACCCAGAGTCAATCCTAAGGCTAGAAAATCTTATGGGAACTCTCCTTGAGCGCTCCTATATTGGCCCCACTTACTAAGTGCTAGAGGTTAAGACTAGTATATGGAACTTCAAATTGACCAAAGAAGAGTTTAGAATTTCTAATGGTGAGGGTTTCTATTTCTAGTCCTCTAGAATAGTCAACAGGAAGTCATATATTTAGACACTAGGCTACTAAAGAGGAAAAACTAGACCTCAACCAAAAGTGAGGTAAAAAATATTTCATATGAAAGTAAGTTCACATCACTAACAATCTTTAGATAACAAAATATTACATAGAATTCCTTTTCCATGGGTAATAAAAAATCTATTTTGTAAGCAAGTGGATGAACCTTAACTATGAGTAGTGTAAACATGAAAGGTCTAAATTAGACTCTCTTGCATATAAAACTCAAACAAATAATACTAAACCAAATACTAAAGGTCAAACCTAGGCAAATAAGTTAAATAGAGAACATCAACTCATGATAAAAAAGTAAACCTCAAAACTTAGATGAATATCCTTATTTGCAATACCAACACTAGAAAAATGAAACTTTGAACTTTGAAGAAAACATTGATTTACACCACATTAAGAAATAAGCAATAAAAACAAATCATGAGTTAATTATTAATCTCAAAAAATAGTTAAAATTCAACAACTGTAATTTGCACAATGATACACATAAAATTTATAGTGTTTTGAGACACATTTTTATACCTATTTTTGAGATATTGTGCTTTAATGGAAGATATTTATGTGTTTTTCTTTCAGGTACAGGTAAAAAGGTAAAAAATACTTAAAGAAGTGAAAATGGGTCAAATTTAGAGCAAATAAGTGAAAAATGAGAAAAAAGTATTTTGGCCCCTAAGCGCCAGATTCGACACTTAAGCGCTGGTTAAACAGAGAAGGCTGTGCCTAAGCGCCAGAGGCCCCGCGCTTAAGTGCCAGTGGCAGTTATTGGATGAGTAAGTTCGGGCTTTGCAAATTTTAAAGAGGTTTTTGAGGCACCTATTGACTTAATAGGTACAACCACCATGGACAAAAATTATTGCGAAAGGATGCATCTCTTGGAGAAATACATCGAATCAACAAACATTTTAAAGAGATACCAGGGTACCTTTTGGAGAATTATAAAAGAAGGAAGATTGAGACTCTGAAAGGGGTCCTAAAAGTACTGGGAAAGTTTTGAAAGTTCTAAAATTGGGGAGTTAGTTTGAGATATTTTCAGGCACCACATATTTAACCTTTTTATTTTAGTTTTGTATTGAGAGTGTTATAAAAGAGAAGAGATTCAAAGGAACTTGAAGAGTTTGGTGGAGGACTTGAGACAAGTTTCTATCTTTTATTTTAAACTACTTTTGGTTTTAATTGAGACTTGTTGTTGGTTTGACAATGATTTCTACTTTTGAACAAAAGTGTGGTTTTATTTTCTCCAAGGATTCTTAGTAGTTTTCTTTATATTTCTTCTTAAAATGATAAGAAATTAAGTGTTGGATGGAAGTTGAGGAGAGTATTGATCTTTAATGTTGGAAGAAGTTGTGATGATTTAAATCAATGTACTTCATTTACGTCTTTATTTGGTCAATCCAAATGTTAAAATTTGTTGTGAGAACATGTAAGAATCGGGCTGGTATTGTCTCAATCAACAATTGGAAAGAATCACATGATGTTGTATGAATCAGAATGTAGTTCATATGATTGAGTGCAAATAAATAGAAAAATATTCATTGAAGGGTGTAGAGTTAGAGGAGTTTAAAGTGACAGGTTAAATCCCCCAACTTGGTTTATTGTTTTAGGTTCTGATGCAAGATGTTAGCCCTCTGTTGGAGGAAATTGAGTAAACTCTAGAGTGAGAGCTAGTATCTTCCCTGCTTAGCCGATCTTCAGAATTATTCAAAATTTAAATTAGCCAATGTTCTTTATAGCATCTCTAGTAAGGGTAAAGAATATTATTGCTCCTATTTGGCACAACAAAATATGCATACTTCCACAACAGAATTCCTATACTTATTACCGATTCATGATAAGGAGAAA
>NEWO01000112.1:328689-339980 GCA_003013225.1 Phalaenopsis aphrodite
ATCAAAAAGTCATATATTACTTGATAACGATACGTATACTTGCGTAGTATCCCAATATATATAAATTAAAAGTTAAATTCTTATTTTTCTTCAAGATCTAGTTTTTGGTTTTGTTGCAAAATAAGAAATATAAGAGAAAAATTTAATCAGAATTATTGTTATACTTTTGCATATAAGCAGTTATCGGGATAAAGTTTTTGGCTCTGTCGCGGGGGAAGTGAAGAGAAAATTGTAAAGTATCTATTAATTTAAAAGCAAATTTCTATTTTTAGAAAGTATTATTTAAACTTTAAGTTATTGTATTTTATGTTTTTGTGTGCTTAGTTTTATTTTATTTTATGTTAGTGTATGCGTAGTTTAGGTTCTGAAGTATTAGTGCCCTACGATTCTGAATTAGAAAGAACTATTTGAAAAATCAGAATAACTAAGAAAATTAAAATCTTGAAAAATCCAAAAAAAATTCAGAAATGACAAACCAAAATGATCAGAATGCTGAAATTCATAAAGAGTTTAGACCTTTAAGAGATTATGCCAACCCTACATTAGATGAACTTCATTATAATTTTCAAAAACCTACTGTAGTGGCTAATTCATTTGAGCTTAAACTTGCTATTATCTAAATGGTACCAAATAATCAGTTTAGGGGATCACCAACTGAAGATCCAAATTTACATCTTGTCAATTTTCTAGAATTGTGTGCTACATTTAAATACGACGGTGTATAAGATGGTGCCATAAAACTTAGGTTATTTACTTTCTCACTAAGGGATAAAGCTAAGAAGTGGTTGAATTTGTTAGCACCTGGATCTATCAGAACTTGGTATAATTTAGCACATAAATTCCTTGCTAAATATTTTCCACCATAAAAAACTGCGAAGCTTAGAAATGATATTAAATCTTTTAATCAGTTTGAAGGGGAATCTATTTATGAAGCATGAGAAAGATTTAAAGAACTCTTAAGAAAGTGTCCACACCATGTTATACTAGATTGGTTAATAGTTCAAATTTTTTATAATGGATTAGTTGGATCCCTTAGATCAATTATCGATGCTGCTGCTGATGGTTCATTGATGTCAAAACCATTTCATAACGCTTATGTTTTAATTGAAGAGATGGCTACCAATAATTTTCATTGGCCTTCTCAAAGGGTGACTCCTAAGAAAGTAGCCAATATTCATAAAATTGATGCATTTACTATGTTAGTAAATCAAGTCGCTGCAATTTTAAGGAAGTTAGAATAATTTGGAATGAATTTTTCTCAACCAATTTCCATGATTGAAGAGAATTCATTAGACTAAATGGTAGATTCTCAAGCATCATTAGAAGCTTTCAATGTCATAAATAATAAGCAACATATCCCATATTCAAATTATTATAACCCATGTTAGAAAAACCATCCTAACTTTAACTGAAATAACAATTCGGGTGGTAATAATTAGTAATGCAAAAACAACTAAATAAAATAATTGGGAAACTGGAACAATTAAGGGAATAATAATTATAGATCTACTTATCCTCCAGGGTTCAATAGTAATACACAATTTAAGGAGAAGAAGTTGTCTATAGAAGAAGTGGTGTTACAAATGGGAAATCAATTACAAAGTCAAGGAGCTACAATTAGAAATATTGAGAATCAACTTGGGAAAATAGCAAATTCATTAAGTAATAGATCCCTCCTAGTAATACTGAATCAAATCCAAAAGACTAGAATAAAGAGCAAGTAAAAGCCGCTCAGTTTAAAAGCGGAAGAGTTGGAAGGTGGGGTTCAAAAAGAAATTGAAGTAGAGAGAGAAGAAATTGAAGAATTAAAGGAGGATGCTCCAAAAGATTCTAAAAGACATATTTCTCCTCTAAAAATTGATTTGGAAAAACCATCACCTCCATTTCCTCAGAGACTTCGTCGGCAGAAGTTGGATAAGCAATTTTCAAAATTTCTGGAAATATTTAAGAAGCTTACAATTAATATTCCATTTGATAAAGCCATAGAACAAATGCCAAGCTATGTAAAGTTTATGAAGGATATTCTCAACAGGAAAAGGAAGTTTGAAGATAATGAGATTGTTGAACTTAGTGATGAGTGCAGTGCTATAATTCAAAAAAAGCTTCGTAAAAAGTAAAGATCCTAGTATCATTACAATTCCTTGTGCAATAGAAGATAGATTTTATGGGAAAGCTTTATGTGATTTAGGTGTAAGCATTAACCTCATGCCATTATCAATATTCAAAAGAATTAGATTAGAAGAAATAACCCCTTGTTGACCTCACTTTTGGATGAGGTCTAGTTTTCCTCTTCAGTAGCCTAGGGTCTAGCCATAGGTCTTTCATATTGAATATTCCTAGAAAACTAAAAAAAAACTCTCACCATCAGAAATTCCAAACTTCTCTTTACTCAACTTGAAGTTTTGCATATTGGTCCTAACCTCTAGCACTTAGTAGGCGGGGTCATTATGAGGGAACTTAAGGAGAGTTACCATAGGATTGCTTGACCTTAAGGTTGACTCTGGGTGTTGGTCTAGAGCTAAGGCACTCACTATAATCACCTCAATCACAACCACTCACAAATACAAACCCAAAATGTCTTGACTTTGATCCCTTAATCCTTTGGGAGAATCATGTAGATGGCCCCCCTAAACCCACTGGTCCTAATCTATGGTTTAGCTAAGACCAGTACATAGAAGACCCAAATGGGGATTCCATTGGTCCATAGCTCATTTATGGTGGTTGGCACCCCAATTCTACCAAAAATACTCAACTTGGCATTTTGCCGTAAATTCCCCCAAATTATCTAAGTACCATTGAAATCCTAAATTTGGCCAAAATTCCCAAATTTACCCAAAATATCCAAATTTATTCAAAAATCATTTCAAACCTTTTGAAAATACCAAAATTACCCATTATCACCCAAACATGCCAAATTACCAAAATGCCCCTCCTTAGCCCAAAATTTCAAAAATTCCAACAGATCCCAAAAATTCTCAAAACCTTTTAAATATTCCCAATTTCATTTTTCTCAACTACCACATAACCTAATTTTACCAATTTGACCATTTTTGTCCAAAACCTCCAAATTGCCTTTAGAAGGCCCCATCTCCCCAAATCTACCTCAAATGTCCATCAAATTGGTCCTAATTTCCCCCAATTTCAATCTTAAACTTAAATTCACCTTCCATGTGACCAATTTAAACAAAATCTAAGCTCAATTGGCCCATTCTTTGAGCCCAATATTGATCCAAATCAAAACCCCCAATTTTGGCCACATGACCTAATCTCACCTAATTATACTCATAGCTCACTCAATTTGCCATAATTTATGTTGAAAACTCGTCATAACATTCCTAAAAATCAAAATTGACCTTAAATTTGTCTTGACTAAGCTTCAATTTTATTTAATTTCAACCTAAGTCAAAAGTGCCAAATTTTGCCCCAAATTGGCTATGCCTCCAAATTTCACCATAATAGAGTGATGTGGGATGAAAATTTTGGAATTTGGAAAATCAAATTTTCTCCTCTGATGTCTTAATTGACCCATGAGTGAGGTGGGATGAAAATTCCAAAGTCATTTGGATTAAATTTGACAAATTATGAAGTAATAGAGCCTTAGGGGCAAAAGTATAGTTTTGGAAATTTGGCCTTAATTAACATTTAGGCTTAATTCAAGGAGAAAAAAGGGTAACCTTTGATTTTAACTAACTTATTTGGATAATTAAAACACAAGGGGATTAATTAATAAAAACCAACCTCACTCTTTCTTAATCAAGGGACAAATTTGTAATTACTTAAATTATTAAAATTTGGAAGTTTAGTCAATTAAATGGTCCTAGACTTAAGGGTATGACTTTGGAAGTTCATAACTCACTAATTTAATACCTCTACTTGATGTTCAAATGAGATTTAAGTGCTTTGAAAGTAAATAATCATCATCACTTAAAAATTCAACTTCTTTCAAAATAACTAAGATATTTACCAAAACTTTAAGGGCTTAGTAATGACTTAGGCTAAATCAAATTTGATTAAATGAGGAATAGAAAAGTGAACTTCATTAAAATTGAACATCTTTAAAACACTACAAGCCCAAATTAAAAAAAATTGGCTAAGTATTTGAATAATGCTAATTTGCCCCCTTTAAGGGTCTTCACCCACATAATTGTCAAATTAAATTATAAGTAATAATTACCTTAATCTCAAGGATAATTGAAATATCAATGTTCATTGAGCGTTAAAGGTATTTACAGGATGGGTTATTAAGTAACATAATAAGTTTAAATGAGTTTGAGACTTTTTACCAGGTAGTGAGAGGGGAGCATGGACCTGCTTCTTCCTTAAAACTTGTTGGATACCTCAGAGGTCTATTAAACTTAACATGTTTTGCTTAACAAAAATCATCCTTAATCAAACTAATAGGGACCCACCAAGATATGAACTGGGGTTAAGTAGGTCACCAAAACCTTTCTTTTTCTGCTTTACATAAAATGTTCTAACATGCATTTTGAGTTTCAGGTGGTGGAACGAGAAGACTTGCCTGGTATGCTTTTATCGTTTACAAAGCTGTCTTTCTTGTACTTTCGTACTGTACTTTTGATGCTAACACAAACTTGCATGCTAAAAAATGATGTCACCCTGCATGAAAACTAAAACTATTAGGATAACCACCAAACTAAACTAAAAACCAAAACTAAATTCAATCAAGATATAAATCACCTTCACAACATTCAAAATAAAAGAAAACATAAAATTTAGTCACAAACATCACACAAAACAACAACTACTACTAAATTAAGACGTCTCTATCGGGTGATCGGGAATCCATTGGAAAAGGTAACCTACGATTGCTAGCGAGGCTTCCTACAATTTAAATGAAATTGTGGAACTCATTAAGTTGAGTTTAGTAAATTCATTTGGACTAAGTGAATCCAATAGAAAATAATGGTGCCATAACGAGGGAACTGTGGAATCCTATCCGTTGTCGCTCAAATTAACTTTAACATCCTCATAAAATTTAAAGAACTACAAAAATAGGGCCACTTGATTTGACATCATAACTTGACACCCTAGAAAACTTAAACTCGTCACGACAATGAGCTTGGTGTTAGCATGGTGGGAAGCATCGCTATCTTCAACAGAAGAACCTGTCGTTCCCAACTAAACCATTCCTTCGTTAGATTTAAACAATAAAGTCATAGGACTTTAAGGTTGTTAGCTTATGCAACATAAATCCTCACCTTATCTTTTGGACTTTGCACAATTATGTTGTGCAATCTAAGCCCTAACTCGCCTTAGGATTCCAAGGTTGTCATCCATCACGAGCCAAATCCTTACATCTTTCAAGCTATTTGTGTGATTGTTCCACACAAATGTAAGCCCTAAATGAATAAAAATTTTAAGATGAAATACCTAAATCTTTCTCCACAAAACTGAAGCCAAACCATAGGATAGACAGGTAAGTTACTGAGGTTCTCCCCCAGATCCATGACATCCCCTAGTTTTTCCTTCTTCGGATTCCAAAACAAAATGTTCCAAATTTGAACCATTCTCATTTCACACCTCTTTATCTGATATCATTGAAAAGTCCTATCCTTTTGAAATCCTTGAAGATAATATTTCCTGATTTATATTGAGAATTTTCTTAGATGAATTCAATCATTTAGGATGTAATTAACTATAGGGGCTTGCCCTTATAAGAAGCGTTTCTGAACCAAGCTTAACATAAATCCTATTTAATTATTCATATTAAATAGGGGAAATAATGAGCAAATAAAATGGTTTTGCAGACTAAATGGATGTCATACATTTCTCAGTTTATTTGATCGAGCCTCATTCTCAAGTCTTGTGTTTATCCTTTGGGATAGATACATGATTTGAGGTACACCGTTCTTCCATTTAAACTATGAAAAATATGATGACAGTTTGATTTCATATTTTTTTAAACATTATAATGTCCTTCCAAGGAGATATTATCTTCATATAAGGAGATATTATCTTCATACTTTGGTTAAGTATCCATGTCCCTCTTGGATCAAATTACCATTCTTCTATTGGCGTACTTTAACCATTTCTATCTTGCGAAAGTACCACTAACTCTTTGGACTTCAGGACTATCAATTCAATCACCTTTGAACACAGAGGTTCAAGAGGCCATTAAGGATGCTTTAAATCTTCATGTGGGGTCGGACCCCAATAGATGTGTTAGTGGTCTAGTTCCACCTGGGCAGTATGTTTTGTTAAATGGGTCCCGCACCGGGTCCTAAACACTTCACATCTCCCTTCCAAATCTGATTTGCTATTTTGCAAATTAAATTAAATTGTGCTGTGTTGCGCATGCTTTAAAATTTTCTTATATTAATTAAATTTTTTGACTTTCAAATTACCTTTTCATTAAAAATTTTAAAATCCCCACAAACTAAAATTTACCCTGTCTATAGATCAACCTCTATTAATTTTCAGTGCTTGCACTAAAGATTACAAGGCTTCGGTCATATAACTAACCGCAGAACGTTTTGTTTAAAGTTGCTGCAATGGCCTACCAAATGCTGACCTTTTCGTGCAACTTGACGATAAGCCATGAAGCCAACAATTTTGCTCCTACCATTAAGTTCAGAGCCGGATTTGAAGACCTTGAGGTTATCTTCGGGATTTCCCCATTCGTCGTGATGAAAGCCACCGCTCTAGAAATTTAGGAGCCATCTGCTGAGTTCAACCTAAACTGTCTTCAGTATTTCCCTTCTTACAAGAAGTCCAAGACTACTGTTGCAGCCCTGACACCCACCAAGCCTGTTGTTCCCGCTGTTGCTAAGGGGAAATAAGTAATGATTATTAAAGATCTGACTGAGGGATTAGCTATCCCACCATTAGTGTTCAAAATTGGATCGAGTTCAAGAACTGCAACATTAACCTGAACTCATAAGAGAAACCGCAACAGAAGAGTTTGGAGTGCTAATAAAGCCCAGACTTCTGAGTAAGTACCTTTCAAGGAAAAGCCTCACCAAAAGGAGTTAGAATTACCGGAAGTATATCCACTTATGCGGAGAAGTATATTCCATCCTTTAATGGATACCGATGGATACGAAAGTATTTGGAAGATCGTCGTTGCATTATCATCACTTCATGGACAGGATGCGAAGGAAAAAAATCCCACTCTGATCACCCGAGTCAGTTCAGTTTTTCAGAGACTAGCTGCCAAAGAGGGTTTCTCAGTTAATGAATTACTTAAACAAGTAGGGCATGCAATTTCCCCTCGTACAAAGAAAGAGATTTTAAAAGATGTCAGATCTGCCAGACGATCTTAGAATTCAACTAAAAGTCGCTTGCTCGTATTCCCGCTGGTTCCACTTGTGAAGTAAAGTCGACATTGCTATAGTTACCACTGATTCTACCGCTACCAGGACCAGAGGTCTTCGACCGGTTAAGTCAAGACTGGGTCCAAAAAATCCTACCGATCACCCACTTCAAAGACATTCCTAAAGTTTTAAAGGAAAAGATGAAGAAATTACCCAGTACTGTAGTCGGTCTGCACCATGGGGAGCATACTTCTCTTTAACATCCCGATGTTTCCGGTAGGACACTCTGTCCTGAGACATCATCGTCAAAGAAAAGGTGTGGATACTCAAGGTTGTTGTACTGATATAGTCTAGTAAGCCTACAAAAAGAGGGAATAAGAGAATATCTCTGACAGAATAACAAAAAATAGTATATTCTTTTAAAGATGAAGCCTTGTTTAAAATGTTCAGAAGTCTGATGAAGAAGCCTAAATTTAGACTATCAGATCCAAAGAAACCCGAAGAGGTCGATAATGATATCTCAAGAAGAGGTTGATAATGGTATCTCAACCAGATCTAAAAAAACCGAATAAGAATACCATTACAGAATATTATTCACTGAGAGTGAAGAATATAACAATCAGACAAAGAAGAAACGTTGGAAGATTTAATAATGGTATCTCAAGAAGAAGAAATCACAGAAGTGAACTTAAGGAGCGAGAGAGTATTACGCCCAGGAATAGCTCCTATAGACAAGGGAAAATAAATAGTAACTCGAGAAAAACTACCTCCATCTCCACCAATGGAAGAACCACACAACCAAGAGAAAATTGGAGGATCATACAAAGTGGATTTCAACGTGCTAGCTCATCTTATGATGCTGCGGGCCCGATTAAGCATCTATGATGCTGATCCTGTCAAAGAAGATAAGAGAGTCTCTAGTTATAACCTTGCTTGACCCGGAGATTTGCTTAGCTTAGTTGGCCAGCACATCCTTGGATGAAGTTTGTTCATTGAAAGAACAGCCTAGGGTCACCTTCATGGATGAAGATTTGCTACTCGGTACCACTGATCATAATCGTCCACTCTACATCTCCGTTAACATCGGCAGATTTGTGTTATCTAGAGTTTTAGTAGATTCTGGAGCATCACTCAACTTAATGAGTCTACGGACACTAGCCTATTTGGACATTGAAGCTCAAAAGTTTATGACCGATAAAATGATGCTAAGAGGATTCAACCAAAGGGAGAAACAACCCTTGGATCTATTATACTGTTTATGAAAATTGGAGAACTAGAAAAAACCGCCAAGTTTCATATCATCGAGTCGAGACCTCTTTCAATGCTCTACTGGGTCGACCGTGCATTCATGAACACAACATGATTCAGTCGTCTCTACACCAGTGCATCAAGTACTATAATGAAGGACAAGAACATTGCATCAAAAGAGATCTACAACCATTTTCAGTTCATGAAGTCGACATTCAAGATGTTACCTACTACGTGCCTTCGAAGAAAACTATCTTCTCTCGTGAACCTGTGACAAACAAAAGTAAAGATTCAGAAGAAGTACAATGGCAGGGCCATTCAACTCCACTTTAGCGATCTTCCACCACTCTTTTCCAACAAATTGGTGGAGGTTCTTTTAGTTCGCACACCTGAGGTCGAGGTCGGGGACGTGGACGGGGAAGAACCAACTTAATCATTGAACAGACTAGGTTAACCATGAACATTGGTGATGAAGACAGTTCCAAAGATGAAATAATGATGACAAAATAGAAGAAACCTCAATACAAGATATCCTTGGAAGATGCCAAGAAAAGTGAATATGAGACGATGTATGATCGGATAAACCACTATGTGAATGCTATGACCCTTACTCCAATTCTCCCTCAAAAGGTTGAGAGTTTAGAGGTCAAGGAAGTCCATAGCGTTGGTTTAAAGCTGATCAAATTCTATCGTGCTTCTACCTCTATCAATCTTGAAAATCATGTTAATTTGGATGATGATCCTCATGAAATAATGGAATTACCTCTTGGTTACTTTTCGCCTTATGTAAAAAATTTAATTCAACAAGAAAATTAGCTAAAACAAATGCCAAAAGATAAATTACAACTTTTTAAAAAATTATGGAGTGTTAAAAGTCGAACTCCCAACTCAAAAGAGGATCTCAGATTGGGTACAGTCGGACAAGTCGATGATTCAAAATTTTGTTTGGTTGTTGCTAGTGAATTAGCAGAGGATTGCCTTGATATAGGAGATGACTCTACCGATCAGCTAATAGAAGATGCTCCGCAAGAATTTGAGGAGGAAATCAAGTCAACTGTTGATGAGTTGAAAGAAATCAACCTCGCGACTAAAGGGCAACCCTGACCTACATTTATAAGTTCTCTACTCAACAATGCAGAATCTCTACAGTTGATCAAATTATTAACTGAATTAAAAGATTACTTCGCATGGAGTTATGATGAAATGCCAAGACTATCAGCAGAAGTTTCAATTCATAAACTTGGGGTAGATAAAAATATAACTCCAGTAAAACAAGCTCCAAGAAGAATGCGCTTGAAATAGAGCAACAAGTCATCACCGAGGTGAAAAAATTTATAAATGCTAACTTTATAAAAGAAAGAAATACCCCACGTGGTTACCTAACATGTACCTTTTAAGAAAAAAAATAGATAAATCCATGTTTGCATCAACTTTAGAGATTTGAACAAGGCAAATCCAAAAGACGAGTTTTCACTACCAATACCAAAAATGATGGTTGATATTACTTCAACACATGAAATTTTCTCTTTCATGGGTGGATTTTCGGGATACAACGAAATCAAGATGGCTCCTGAAGATGCAACACTCTGTCGGTATTATTTCGGGTTGTTTTGTGGGGAGTTGCCAATAAGAAGTTGTCGATCGCTGGAATCAAAATCCCGTCGCTCGCTTCGGAAGGACGTTGAAGTATGAAATCAAAATGACCCCATATTTTTCATAGTTTAAAATGAAAGAGCACTGTACCTCAGATCCTGTATCTATCCTGAAGGATAAATACAAGACTTGAGGATGAGGCTTGATGAAATAAACTAAGGAAAGTATGACGTCCGTTTGGTCTGCGAAACCTTTGTATTTGCCGACAAGTTCCCCTATTTAATGTAAAGGATTAAATAGGGTTCATATTAAGCTGGGTTCAGACATAATTCTTATAAAGGTAAGCCCCTATAGTTAATTACATCTCTCGATAAAAATTAAGAAAAATTATCTTCAAGGAATTTCAAAGCGTAGGACTCTTCAACAAAATCGGACGTAGAGGTGTGAAAGGGGATTGGTTCAAATTTAGAACATTTTATTGTAGAATCCAGAGGAAGACAAACTACGGGATGTCATGGATCCAGAGGAGAACCTCAATGACTTCCCAAGCTATCCAAATGTTTGGCTTCAGTTTTGAGGAGAAATATTTGGGTGTTTCATCCTACCAATTTTATTAGTTAGGGCTTACATTCATGTGAAATGATCACACAAATAGCCTGGAAGATGTGAGGATTTAGGTCGTGACAAATGATAACCTCGGAATCCTATGACGACTTAGAGCTTATATTATATTGCAGGGCTATACAAAGGCCTAAAGATAAGGTGAGGATTTACGTTGCAAAAGCAAGCAACCACGAAGTCCTATGGCTTTTTTGTTTAAGTCTAAGGAAGGAAGATTGGTTTAGCTGGGGAAGACAGGTTTTGCTGTTGAAGATGGTCGTGCTGCCCACCATGCTAGCTCCAACCTCCTTGCCGTGACAAGTTTGAGTTATCTAGTGTGCCAAGTTATAATGTCAAATCAGTTGGCCCTATGGTTGAAGTTCTTTAAATTTTATGAGGGCATATTAAAGTTGATTAGAGCGACACCGGTTAGGATCCTACGGTTCCCTCGTTCCGGCATCACTATTTTCTATTGGATTCACTTAGTTCAAATGAGCTTACTAAACCCAACTTAATGAGTTCCATATTTTCATTTAAACCATGGGAAGCCTCGTTAGCAATCGTAGGTTACCTCTT
>NEWO01000112.1:345140-356191 GCA_003013225.1 Phalaenopsis aphrodite
GAAATGAGAATTGAAATGTAGGTCAATTCTCAAAAGAGAGCATCGGAATGTAAGGACCGACTTCAAATGTAATGAATCAGAAATGTAGGACTGATTTAGAAATGAGAATTAAAATGTAGGTCAATTCTTAAAAGAGAGCGTCGGGATGTAAGGACTGACTTCAGATGTAAAGAATCAGAAGTGTAGGACTGATTCAGAAGTGAGAATTGAAATGTAGGTCAATTCTCAAAAGAGAATGTCGGAATGTAAGGACCGACCTCGAACATAATGAATCAGAAATGTAGGACTGATTCAGAAGTGAGAATTGAAATGTAGGTATCAATTCGAAGATCAGAGAATTGAAATGTAGGTATCAATTCCAGAAGAGAGTCGATATTAGGCATGGAACTCGAAAGGTGAGAATCAGAATTTAGATATTGATTTGAAGATGTGATTTGAAATTTAGGTATCAATCTTGGGGAGATAGTCGAAATTTAGGTATCAACCTCGGATGGTGAGAATCTGAATTTAGGTACTGATTCGAAAATGTGAGAATTGAAATTTACAAAGAGCTTGTGGTGTTGAATTTGTAAAAGTGTGTTATGTGAGAATGTTGATTTTGAAGAAGATTTGTAGAGCTTTGTGTAGTTATGTGCACGATGTGAAATTCTGCGAGGATATGCAGAGAGTTAGTGTAGATAACAATGGTTGTGTTGCGAGCACAAAGAGTAGAAAATTTCAAAAATGGAAGAATCTACTCAACATGTTTGTTTTATTTTCTTGTTGTTTTTATCACAATTGTTTTTTTTAAATTTGTTTTTAAAGTTTTAATTTTAATTGGTTGACTTTTTTTTTTTAAAAGAAATTTGTTTTTTTATTTATTCATTTATGATTATCTTTCATTTGTGTTTCATTTATTGTTGAACATTTGTCGTTTCGTTCTTTATTCTTTTGATCTCTGAACCATCGCATGGCTCGCGGCTTTCATCCATTGGACAAAAAGGCAATTGAAAAAAAGGCACAACTTGAGAGAAATTTTCATTAATCTACTTCAATAAAGATGATACAGATCAAACATAGGCTAATGCCAGGGTACATCATGTAATACATACTGAAATACATTGAGAGTCATCTCAAGATATGAGTACATCATAGACTGATTACATCAGATACATGTCATGCTTGTTAAAAGAAATCAAGTGAATCCTCTGTGCTTGGTATATTGAGCTCCTGATCAAGAAGACCTTCTGAGTCATGCTCCAGGATAAGAGTTCCCTTTGTATGTATTCAGAGGTACAACCTTCTTATAGCTCGTAAGGAAATAGTTCCTCCAACTCCGAGTCTTGGTGGAATCCATATGGTATCTTACTGTCATTCATTCTGCGGAAGGTCTCAGACACCCTACGGTGTCGTACTCCTGGAATGCAGTGCTTGACAACGTCTGCACCGTTGCCCTTGAGAGCAAGTACTGAACCAACTGGAAGAGGAATCTCCACAGCTCATCTGAATTCACCAGGGCCGATTATATTGATTTCTTTTCCAAATAGATTATTGCTCTTAGTCATGAATGAGACCTGTGCAGAAATGCCTCACAAAGTCATGATGGTCAATGTGTGGGGGAATGCAATCAGCTTCTTCTTAAATGTTAATGATGCAACTGTTGGGAATGCAAGTAGCAGGTAAAATATTCCACTTGAATATTCTCTTTACCATCCACTTTATCACCGGTGGCAGCGGATCCACTTGGTCGTATCTGAGGATCCCAGGCGGATTCCCCTATCTGTCGTTCGTAAAATTATAGCAACAGCCGCACTGGATGGTGATTCTTCCCTTTCCCCGCATCCATTTCTTCGGCTCGGAATATGTTCTCTCCATGAGAAGGTCCGCTCGACCTCTATCTCTTAAATCAAAAATGCAGTCCAGAAGGCTTCTTTCATCAATTTCAGAGAAAACCCTGGTATATAGCTCCAAGCCCTCCAATATGTTGATAAACTTTCCCTGAACCTCTTCATAGAACTAGAATTCTCTTTTGTTTACATTGCTTATTTTGTAGTGTTCTACCATACCGGGAGTTGGCAGCTGCTTGGGGCGTTCCTTCCTTCGGGCCTCGGCGGGAACCCAAACTGGTGCTGGCCGATCAAGAATCTGAGATTCAGCCTCAAGTGGGATGCATGATCCCGGACTCCATGATGCGCGCTGATCCGTCCCCAGTGGGACATATGGTTCATTTGCCACAACATCTGGAGTCTTAGACTAGTTGGCGCTTGAAGTGTATTCTTCTAAGGTACTGAAACGCTGTAGATGTAGAACGTTGCAGTTCGGGCATTCTACAAATGCGCCTGGGACTAATGTCCCGGCTGGTATTTCAACGTTGCATGTTGGACAACCTCTGCACAAGATATCTGGGACCGGGGGCACATCTGATCCTGTCACAAATACTGACTCTTCATCTGTAGTGGGCAGGCTGGCAGAAGTTTCTCTCAGATCTGGGTCATAAATATATTCCTCAAAAATGAGGGTAAGAAAACTGCTCACTTCTCTTTGGCGCTTACGCTCCTGTCGCAGATAGGCTCTCTGTTTCTTTCGGCTTGCATTTCTAAGTTGTGTCCTACGAAGTAGAGTATTTGGTAGTTGTTCTCTGTGGGCGGCTATTAAGCCCCTTGTTGGAGTAGCTATCATAAAGGGCAGTCGGCTGGGCCCCTCCATCGGATCTTGTTCCTCCATCACGTTTTTACCTTTGCGTGACACATCGTCTTGAGTGGTTACCCTCAACAGTGAAGGCAGTCCCTTCTTTTCTTCATTGCAGACTATGTCCATTAGAGAACCGTTGTAGTCCATATCAATCTGGTCGAAATCCATGTTGAAATGTATGACACCTTCGTAAGGCGCCATCTCTTCATTCAGTGCGAGGTTCCAGCCATCCTGGAAGGCAAAGATCAGCCTCTGTCCTGATATTTTTTCTGCAGACGACAGAAAGAAACGTCAGTGGGCCAATATTTTGCATGAACAAGAACGAAACAAAGTATCCATTAATGTAAATTTTAGTTTGTTTTGATGAAAAGGATTACTCATTTTATGTGTGAGTTTTGTTTAATTTAATTGAATATTTAAATTTGAAAGTAGAAAAAAGAACGTGTGAAGTTCAAAAATCTTCTCAAAATTTTCATTATATTGAGGTTAATTACAAAATTTGGACCTGGTCATAGACATATGGCCATATAGATAACCTAAAAAAAATCAATGTTTCAAAGTTTGAAAGCAAGCAGAGGCAAGCGGAGGCAGGCGACATCAGGCTGCGTAATAGGTTTTTAGGTATCGTCCATATATCAGTAACATGGGTCTTTCACCCTTGAAGTCCACTAACTGGTAGGCTCCCCTGTATAGACCTTCTTAACGACAAATGGTCCCTCCCAAGTTGGCTCGAATTTCCCACCTATTTTCCGGCGAGCAAGAGTAGGACTTTTGAACACAAGCACGAGGTCACCAATTTTGAATGTCCTTGGGCAGACCAGTTTGTCATGGGCTTGTACCATCTTTGCCTAGTAGAGCACCAAATGTTGCTGTGCTTCCAACCATTTTGCCTTGAGACTCTCCAATTCTTTAATTCTGAGTTTTGCGCTTTCTTCCATTGTGAGTTGGTTGACAACAACGACTCTGAGAGAGGGTGTCTGTATTTCTAGCGGTAGCACGACCTCGGTCCCGTACACAAGCATGTAAGGTGTACACTGAGTGAGAGTCCTGAAAGTCATTCGGTAGGCCCACAAGACTTCTAACAGTTTGTTATGCCAATCCCTTTTATTTTCATCCAGTGTTTTCTTCAAAATCTGTACCAGTGTCTTGTTGAAAGCTTTAGCCAGACCATTTGCTTTGGGATAGTAAATTGTAGAGTATCTCCAATCTATCCCATGTCTTCTAACGAAATTGTTGATCTTCGTACTTTTAAAAGCTGTCCCATTGTGAAAGATTATTCTTCGCGGTACTTCGAAAAGGTAGACAATTTCGCCTTTGAAATATTGAAGGACATGCTGTGTCGTAACCTCACGTAACGGTACTGCCTCTGCCCATTTGGAGATGTAATATGTAGCGGCAAGTATAAACCTGTGTCCTTTAGAAGATGGAGGGTCTATCGAACCTATTATGTCTGTGCCCCAACACTCGAATGGCCACGAGGCAACAATTGGGTGTAGCACATTTGGAGGCTGGTGTAAGACCACCCCATGCACTTGGCATTGGTGACATCTTCTAGTTGTATCGATGCAATCAGACATCATTGCTGGCCAATAATATCCGAGTCTTTTAATCTTCATTTTCATTTTTGGTCCCGACTGGTGAGCCCCACATAATATGGCATGTACTTCTTTGACAATATTTTGTGCTTCGGCTCTGCTCAAACACCGCAGCCACATTTGGTTGAACGATCTTCTATAGAGAACATTTCCGACCGGGGCGTAAGACATGGCCCTTCTTGTGATGTGGTGCACCTCAGACTTGTCCTCTGGTAGCTTCCCAATATGCAAAAATTCAATTAATGGCTTGCACCAATCTTTGTTAATGTCTGCAACTGTATTTATTGTTTCTTCTTTTCCAAGATTGTGTAGAGTTTCGAAGTCATTTGGAGACAAGACTCGCCTTCCTTGCACCGTGACTTTGATGGAATCCTCCGGGGGACACGCCATTTCCTTAGCAAGTTTTGCTAGAGCGTCGGCATGAGCATTATCTCCCTGAGGAATCCGGTAGAAAGTCACCTCAATAACCTACTCCTGGAGCTTCATCGCGTACTGATGGTATTCTGCTAATCTTGGTTTCAGAATTTGGTATTGTCCGACAACTTGCTGGATGGCAAGTTGAGAGTCACTATAAATGGCAATGTTTGTTATATCCATTGAGATTCCCAATTCCAATCCGGTGATTAAAGCTTCATATTCTACTTCATTGTTGGTGCAAAACTCCGTCAGGTGATACAAAAACCTCAACATACCCTTATCTGGCGTAATAAAGATCAAACTGATCCCTGCCTTGCCTGGTATAACTGTGCCTGATCCTTTGTCTTTCCTGCCTGACGAGGCACCATCGAAGTACATTTCCCAGCGCTGCGCACTAGAAAATTCCATCTATAGTATCTGCTAGTCTGGTAACTCGTCGTTGAGAGAGGACCCAGCTGGTGGTGGGTGTGCAACGAGAAAGTCTGCTAAAATCTATCCCTTGATAGCATGGAGGGGTACAAAAGTTATATCAAATTGCAATAAGATCATTGACCATCTCGCTAAACATCCGGAGAGTGTTGGTTGGGTCATCAAATATTGCAATGGATTAACTTTCAAAATTAGGGTGATCTTATGAGAAAGCATGTAATGTCTAAGCTTTTGAGCGGTGAAAATAAATGCCAGACAATGTTTCTCAAAAGGTGGATACCTTATGTCCGTTGATATTAGATGACGACTCAAGTAGTAGAGTGCATTTTCTTTTCCCTCCTCATTAATTTGGGCTAAGAGGGCTCTAAGAGAGTCATCTAAAGCCGTGATATAAAGTATCAACGGTTTCCCTGGGATAGGGGCTGCCAAAATAGGAGGTGTCATTAAATATTGTTTAACGTCCTCAAAGGCCCGCTGGCATTTCTCTTCCCAAATAAATATGGCATTCTTTTTAATTAATGCCGAGAAAGGCTGACACCTACCTGAGAGATTAGAAATAAAGCGCCTCAGATATGCCAACTTACCCTGGAAGAAACGTAGCTGTTTCAAGATTTTAGAGGGAGGCATTTCTAAGATATCTTTAATCTTATCCGGGTCGATCTCGATTCCCCGATGACGTACAATGAATCCTGGAAATTTTCAGAAGGTGACGCCAAAGACACACTTTAAGGGATTCATTTTAAGGTTATATCGTTGTAACCGTTCGAACACAATCCTCAAATCGTACAAATGGTCTATTTTCCGTTTACTTTTGATGACCAGATCATCCACGTAGCATTCTACTTGATTGTGAATGAGGTCGTAAAAAATCTTCATCATTGCACGCTGATATGTTGCTCCAGCGTTCTTTAGGCCGAACGACATCACTGTGTAGTAGAAGATTGCAATCGATGTTCTGAAAGCTGTAAGCACTGCATCCTTGGGAGCCATCTTAATTTGGTTATACCTCGATGATCCGTCCATGAAGGAGAAAATCTCATGTGTTGAAGCGATGTCCACCATCATCTCCGGTATAGGTAGTGGAAACTTGCCTTTTGGACATGCTTTGTTTAAATCTCTGAAGTCGACACAAAAGTGGATCTGTCCATTTTTCTTTTTAACCGTTACTGTATTGGCTAAACACGTGGGGTATTGCTCTTCTTTAATAAAGTTGGCATCTATCAATTTCTTTACCTCAACGATGACTTGTTGTTCTATCTCGAGGCGCATTCTCCTTGGAGCTTGTTTTACTGGGGTTACATTCTTGGCCACCTCAAGTTTATGGACTGCAACCTCTGCTGACAGTCCTGAGATTTCATCGCAGCTCCATGCGAAGCAATCTTTGAATTATGTTAATAGTTTGACCAGTTCTGTAGATTCTTCGTCATCAAATAGAGAACTTATAAATGTAGGTCGGGGTCATTTTTCAATCCCGAGGTTAATCTCTTTCAATTCAAATTCTGGCAGAGCATCTTCTATTGGTTGATTAGCAGAGCCATCCTCTATATCAAGACAATCCTCTTTTGACTCACTAGTAACAATCATGCAAAATTCACATTCATCGATTGGTCCAACTGTACCAAATCCGAGACCTTCTTTTGAATTGGGAGTTCGACTTTTAGTATTCCACAATTTTTCAAAAACTTGAAATTTATCTTTTGGTATTTTTTTTGGTAAATGTCCCCGTTGAATTAACTTTTGAACACAAGGCAAGCAGTAACCAAAAGGCAATTCCATTAATTCATTAGAATCAACATCCAAATTTACATGTTTTTCAAGCTCAGTAGAGGTAGAAACACAGTAAAATTTGATCGGCTTTGAACCAATACTACGGACTTCCTTGACCTCTAAACTCTCGACCTTTTGAGGGAGAATCGGAGTGAGGGTCATAGTATCCATATAGTGGTTTATCTGATCATACATTACGTGAGGTTATGTCACAACACGTCCTTCAATTTTTTAAAAGCCAGATCGTCTACCATTTTGCAGTACCGCGAAGAATAATTTTCAACAATGGGACAGCTTTCAGAAGTACAAAGATCAACAATTTTATCAAAAGATATGAGATAGATTGAAGATACTCTACGATTTACTATCCTAGAACAAATGGTCTGACTAAGGCTTTCAACAAAACACTAATACAGATATTGAAGAAAACACTGTATGAAAACAATAAGGATTGGCACAACAAACTATTAGAAGCCTTGTGGGCCTACCAGATGACTTTCAGGACTCTCACTCAGTGTACATCTTATATGCTCATGTATGGGTCTGAGGCCGTTCTACTGCTAGAAATCCAGACACAATCTCTTAGAGTCACCATTGCCAACCAAATCACAGTGGAAGAAAGTGCAAAACTCGGACTTGAAGAACTTGAGCGTCTTGAGGGAAAACTACTAGAAACACAACAACACTTGGAGCTTTACCAGGAAAAGATGGTACAAGCCCTTGACAATTTGGTCCGCCCAAGGACATTCAAATTTGGTGACCTTGTACTTGTGCTCAAAAGGCCTATTCTGGACGATGCAAAATAGGTGGAAAATTCGAGCCATCTTGGGAGGGACTATTTATCATTGAAAAGGTCTATACAGGAGGAGCCTACCAATTAATGGACTCCCAGGGCAAAGGACCCATGTTACCAACAAACGGACGATATCTGAAAACTTACTACGCAACCTGACGTCGCTTACCTGTGCATGCTTTGAAATTTTGGAAACTTTGATTGTTTTGGGGTTGTCTATGTGGCCAAATGTCTATGACCAGGTACAAATTTTTTGATTAACCTCAATAAAATGAAAATTTTGAGAAAGAAATTTTAAACTTCAAACTTTTGAGTATAATGTTCCACTAAATTAAACAAAACTCAACATAAAATAAACAATTCATTTCACCAAATCAAACTAAAATTTACTTTAATAAATACTTTGTTTTGTTTTTGTTCATGACAAGTTTCGGGCCACTGACATTTTTCCTGTTGTCTACAGAAAAATGTCAGGACAGAGGCTGATCATTGCTTACCAGGATGGCTACAGCCTCGCACTAAATGAGGAGATGGCGCCGTAGTGGTACCATTGACTTCAACATGGATTTTAACCAGGTTGACATGGACTACGAAGGTCCTCTCATGGATGTAGTCAGCTGTAAAGAGAAATATGGATTGCCTTCACTACTGAGAGTGATCGCTAAAGATAATGTATCACGTAAAGGCAAGAACGTGATAGCAGAGCAAGATCCAATGAAAGGGCCCAGCCGTCTGACCTCTATGGTAGCTACACCTGCTGGAGGCTTAATAGGCAGTAATAATGAACGACTGCCAAGTACCTCGCTTTGTAGGACGCAATGCAGAAACGCCAGCCTCAAGAAGTAGAGAGCTTTTCTATGACAAGAAGGCAGAAGTCAAAGAGAGACAAACAACTTGCTCACCCCTATTCCTGAGGGGCACATTTATGATCCAAACCTGAAAGAAACTTCTACTAGTCTACCCACCATGGATGAAGAACCATGGTTTCTGAAAGAGTCAGACACACTTTCAATTTCAGATGTTTTGTGCAAAAGTTGCCCGACTTGCAACATTGAAATATCGGTCGACATCAACTACGGGTGCATTTGTAGAATGTCTAGATTGCAATTTTCTACATTTACAGCATTTCAGTACATTGGAAGAGTACACCTTAAGCACTTATAGATCTCAAACTTCAAATTTTATGATGGATGAACCATATGTCCCATTGGGGACGGATCAGTATGCACCGTGGAGCCTATGGTCGTACATCTTGCTAGAGGCCAGGTCTCATGCTACAGATCAACCAGCGCCGGTTTGGGTTCCCACCAATGCTCGAAGGAAGGAATGCCCGCAACAGCTGCTAACCCCTGGTATGATAGAATACTACAAGATAAGTAAAGTAAATAAAAGAGAATTCGAGTTTTATGAAGAAGTTTAGGGAAATTTCATCAATATACTAGAAGGCCTGAATCTGTACACCAGGGTTTTCTCCAAAAATGATGAAAGAAGCATTCTGGACTGAATCTATGATTTAAGAGATAGAGTTCGAGCGGGCCTTCTCATGGAAATGACATATTCCGAGCCAAAAAAATGGATGAGATGAAAGGAAAGAATCACCATCCAGTGTGGTTGTTGTTATAACATCATGAATGACAGACAGGGGAATTAACCTGGGATCGTTAGACATCATCAAGTGGATCCACTACCACCAATGATAAAATGGATGATCAAAAGAATGGTCAAATGGAATATTCTACCTCCTACCTGTATTCCAATTAGTTGCATTATCAATATCTATGAAGAGGGTGATTGCATTTCCCCACACATTGATCATCATGATTTTGTGAGGCCCTTCTGCACTGTCTCATTTTTGAGTGAAAGCAATATTTTATTTGGGAAAGAAATCGATATCATCGGCCGTGATGAATTCAGAGGTACTGTGGAGATTCCTCTACTAGTCGGTTCAGTACTCATTCTTAAAGGCAACGGTGCAGACGTTGCCAAACATTGCATTCCAGGGGTACGACATCGTAGGGTGTCTATGTTCTGCAAGTTGAATGACAGCAAAATGCCGTATGGATTCCAACCAGACCTAGAACTAGAAGAGCTACTGTCGTATGAGCTATGAGAGGCTTGTAACTCTAAATACATGTGAAGAGAACTCTTATCATGGAGCATGACTTAGAAGGTCTGCTTGATCAGGAGCTCGACATACCTAGTAGAGACAGTCAGAGGGTTCATTTTTCTTTCTAAGCAACATGATATGTATCTGATATATTCAGCCTGCAATGTATTCACAGCATGAGATGTTCTGAATGTTTTTCGACATGGAATATTATTGTATCTTATGAGGCGTTAGCCTATGTTCAATCTGTGACATCTTTTTATTGAAGCAGATTAATGAAAATTTCTCTAAAAAATGTGCCTTTTGTCAGTTGCCTTTTTGTGCGATGGATGAAAGCCACGAACCACACTGTTCAAAATATCAATGAGTAAAAAATAAAACAACAAATCTTTAACAATAAATAAAATTTAAATAAAAATAATGACTGATAAATAAACAGCAAAACAAATTTCTCTTAAAAACCAACCTATTAAAATTAAAACTTTAAAGACATATTTTTAAAAATTAAATGTGATAAAAATCTGTTGAGTGGATTTTCTCATTTTTCAGAGTTTTTTACTCTTTGTGCACGTAGCTCAACTATCTTTATCTGCATTAACGCTCTTCACATCCATGTGGAATTTTACATTTTGCATAAAACCCCATAAATTTTTACAAATCTTCTTCAACAAAATCAACCTTTCCACATGACACACTTCTACAAATTCAACACCACAATCTCTTTGTAAATTTCAATTATCCTTTTTGAATAAGTACCTAAATTCTTATTCTCATATTTCGAGGGCAATACCTAAATTTTGACTCTCTCTCTCTGAAATTGATACCTAAACTTCAATTCTCCATTTTGAATCAGTACCTAAATTCTGATTCTCATATTTTGAGGTCGATACGTAAATTTCGACTCTCTCTCTGAAATTGATACTTATATTTCAATTCTCCTTTTTAAATCAGTACTTAAATTCTGATTCTTATCTTTCGAGGTCGATACCTAAATTTTGACTCTCTCTAAAATAGATACATAAATTTCAAATCTCATTTTTGAGTCAGTACCTAAATTCTGATTCTCATCTTTCGAGGTCGATACCTAAATTTCGATTCTCCCTCTGAAATTGATACCTAAATTTCAATTCTTTATTTTGAATAGTACCTAAATTATGATTCTCATCTATCAAGGTCGAAACCTAAATTTTGACTCTCTCTCTGAAATTGATACCTAAATTTCAATTCTCCTCTTTGATTAGTACCTAAATTTTGATTCTCATCTTTCGAGGTC
>NEWO01000112.1:357926-387551 GCA_003013225.1 Phalaenopsis aphrodite
GGACTGCTGGACCTTAGGGTTGACCCTGGGTGTTGGTCTAGGGCTAAGGCACTCACTTGCAATCACTTGCACTCACAATCACTCACCACCCTAAACCCAGAACTTCTAGGCTTTGGTCCCTTGATACTTTTGGGAGACTCCTGTAGGTGGTTCCCTAAACCCATTAGCCCCATGCTAGGTTTTAGTTAAGACCACCACATAGTGGACCCAAAATGGGGTTTCCATTGGTCCATGGCTTATTAATGGTGGTTGGTACTCCAACTCTACCAAGATACCCAACCTAGCCTTTTGCCCCCAAAATTCCCCAAATTACTTAGATATCCTTGGGGCCCCAAATTCTGCCAAAATTTCCAAATATAGCCCAAAAACCCAAAATTATTCAAAAAACCATCTCAAACAACTTGAAAACACCCAAATTACCCAAAATCCCCATATTGGCCAAATTACCAAAATACCCCTCTTGGGCCCGACATTCCAAAAATTCTAAAACAACCCAAAAAATCCCAAAACCTCCAAAATATTCCCAATTTAATTTTCCTCAACTATCATATGACCCAATTTGTCCAATTTGACCATCTTTGATCAAAACTCCCAAATTACCCTTTAAAGGCCAAAATTTTTGCAAATTCAACTCAAAAGTCCATCAATTAGATCTCAATTGACCCCAATTTCAATCATAAACTCAAATTCACTTTTAATATGGCCAAATTAGACCAAATCAAAGCTTAATTGGCCCATGATTTGAGCCCAATTTTTGGTATAGTTCAAACCCCCAATTTTGGTCACATGACCTAATCTCACCAAATTGAACCCATAGCCTAGTCAATTGGCCCCAATTAATGTTGAAAAATCTTTATAACATTCCTACACATCAAAATAAACCATCAATTGGCCTTGGTGAGGCCTAAAATCCATTTGATTTTGGCCTAAATCCAAAATTCTCAAATTTAGCACCAAATTGGCTAAGTCCCCAAATTTCACCCAATTGATTGCCTTAACCCCCAAATTGTCATCCAATTCATGTTGGAAACTCTTCATGGGGTCCCTATAGACCATTTACAATAATCAATTTGAAATTAGCCCAAGGCTAGCCCAAGCTAGACCCAAGCTAGACCCAAGCCTAGCCCAACATAACCAAATTGAAAAAAAATCAAAATTCCCTCAAATTAACCCTTCAATTGATCTCAAAACCACATCCATCCTTCACCAATGTTTTGCATTATGATCATCTACACCAAATGCAATATTTACTTGGGCCAAATGACATGGCTAGCCTAGAACAAACCCAAGGCTTGGCCATTTGCACCCACTTTGACCCATGAACTAAATGTGACCCAACCACCCTAAAGCAACCAAATTAACTCAACCTCAGCCATTAGTTGAACCCTAAGACTGAGCCAAAACCGATCTAACCACCTAAACTAAGCCATGGATCAACGGTCCCCAAATTAAGGGACCTTATCCCCAAAAATACACATGCTTAAGATATCCTTGCCAAATCAAAACACATTTGCATTAAATTGTTGTGATGGATTCCTCTGGATGCCCTGAGCACCTAGCCACCTCCCCCTGGCTGGCCATCCAACCTAGTGGCTAGAAAATGGCCAAACTGAGAGCCACCCCCATGGAGCTTTACCCAAATCAAACCTAGGGGCCAGCTGAGCCAAATTGAATTGTAGAGCTCTACAACCCTCCACCTAAGCACCACATTACACCCTCTAATTGGCCATGACAGCCACCCCTTAGCCATTTTTATAAAAAGCATCTCCCATGGCCATGGCAAGAGGTGCTGAAAATTTCTTAGAGAGACCTCTCCAAATTGACCACAGGCAGTGGAAATTGGTGAGGGAAAATAGTTGGAATGAACTGAGGGGATCTTAGGGGGAGCTCATTACACCTCAAAACTCCACCAAACTCAAATTAACTCTACCCACACCTTCACAACCAAGAAAGAAGCCAAAGCCTCATAAAATTCCCCTTCAATAGAGCCTCTACCATAGCTCTAGACCAACACCCAAATCTGGTCGTGATCTAATTCATACCTAGGCCTTACACCAGGACCAGAGGATTAATCCCTAGCCTCCCTGGATCTCAACGAATGTGCCAACGCCCTCTGATTAAAGCTATTCTTCTCCGAGTAAAGGAATAAAACTTCTCCCCTCACCGAGCCTATATTGATTCTCCATTTGATTGGGCTTAGTTTAATTGCATGATTACCGTATGGATGTGTTCGCCTCACTTAGGCGAGTTCATAGGATCAAATTCGAAGTGATTTAGTTGAGCATAGGCTGAGATCTTAGGGTTTTAGTGTGGAAGATCACAGGATCATTCTATCGGGGATGATGACGGGGAGTCATTTCATCAAGCATATATCGAATGGATGACTAAGATGAAGTTGGACAATGCTTCTTTACACGAACAGCAGGACGCATGGCTGCTGGCGTGGATGGTAGCGTCAAATAGGAGCACACCGCGTGGAGTTTCGGAGCCGCCGTAGGTTGATGAGGCGCTTCATGGATAAGTAGGAAAATAGGACTTTTTCTATTTATTTAAATTCCCTTAACTTCAAAAATACATAACTTTGTGTAGAAAAATCACAAAAATAAAATAAAAATACCCTCTTGCTTAGTGAACAGAAGAAAATAATGTGGAAATAATTTTAACCCATGTGATGCATATTTTATTTTTAATTAATTAAATACTTATTTGAATCTTTTGATTCTCCAGGCATATAGACTCATCATCATAGCTTAAAATTTTGGCATGTTGTAGCCTTTGTCAAGAAGAAGATTCTTTAATTTTTCCAATGTCAGAGGAGGTCCCTAGACAAAAAATCACATTTTTTTAAGGTTATGTGCATTAATTGCCGAAGATAATCATGGAAATTAGTATATTGCTTAGAAAGTTCCAAGAAAATTTTGGAACGTCAACCATGACCACAAAAGCTTTTAAAAATAATTTTATGGATCAAGTCATTTAAAATGTACATAATCTTCATAAACCCTAAATCACTAAAATAATTAATTTTGAAAGATACAAACAACAAAATGACTTGATTTTTAATCTCTATTACTTTTTAGGATCCAGAGAACTCACCATAAAAATTTCAAAGTATTTTAAATTCATTTGATAACTTAAATAAATTTTTAAGTTAATTAACATTATTTGCACTAAAATAAATTTTAATAATTAAAATGTAACTTGAAAATTATAAAACTTATTTTTTTGAGTTCTCTTTGATTAGGGGTATTTTCTACAAATAAAATGATATCTAGAATAATAACCTGATTTTTAGCATATTTTTAATATTTAAATAATTAAAAATCCCTAAAAAACACAAAAATAATAAAACTCATGGAACTATTCTAATCTATTTCCTAAGCACTTAAGAATAATTGGAGTATTTTTCTTGGTTTTCTAAATAAAGATATTGAATTTTAAAGCTTAAAAATGATTTTTAAAGGCTAAAAATGTGTTTTCATTAAGAATAATTCTAATAAATAAAATAAAACTTTGAAAAAGATAAAATCTTCTCCTATGAGTTCTTTGACCTCACGGAGATTTTTCTAAAATATAAAACTTACTTTTCCCTATTTAAAATATTTTATGTTTAATAAATATATTAGAAGTTCAAATAATTCTTAAAATTCAAATAAAATTCAAAAAATCATGAAATTTGGTCCAGAGACTTCCCTAATCTAGGGCTAGATCTAGTAAAAATTTTAAGGGATTAGGAGTCACCTTGGCAAAGTTAGGAATTTTCCTTGGAAAATCCTATTTTTGCATGAAAATAATTATATAAATAAATTAAATTTTGAAAAATCACATTTTCTCCTTCGATGTCTTAATTGACCCATGAATGAGGTAGGATAAAAATTTCAAAGTCATTTGAATTGAATTTGACAAATTATGAAGTGTTATAGTCTTAGGGGCAAGTGTGTAATTTTGGAAAATTAGCCTTAATTAACATTTTGGCTTAATTTGAGGAGGGAAATTGGTAACCTATGATCTTAATCGATTTATTGGATTTTTGAAACACAAGAGATTGATTGGTAGAAACTTAAGATAATAAATTTTTTAATTAAAAATGTAAGTTAATAAAATTTTAAATTGTTAAGATTTGGAAGTTTATTAAAACAAAATGAACCAAAGACTTAGAGGTATGACTTATAAAGTCAATAATTAATCAATTTAATACCCCTATTTTAACGTGCAAACAAAATTCAAATCATGAACATGATCACCTAGAGCCTAATCTCTTCAAAACTAATTAAGACATTCACTTAGGTCTTAAGGGCTTAGTAGTGACTTTGGCTAAATCAAGGGTCATTTAAATGAGGATTATAAAACTAAATATCATTGAAAATTAAAACATCTTTGAAACACTACAAGCCCAATTAGGTTTAAAATTTGGCTAATTGTTCAAACAACACTAACTTCCCGCTTTAAGGGTTTTCACCCACAAAATTCTTAAATTAAATCACAAGTGATAATTAATCTATTTCTAGGGATAATTAAGACATCAATGTGCGCTAGGCATTAAGGGTATTTATAGGATGACAAATTATGTAACATAATAAGTTTAAAAGAACTCGGGATTTTCCACCAGGCAGCGAGAGAGTAGCACGAACTTGCTCCTTTCTCTAGATCTGTTGGATATCTTGAAGATCTATTAAACTTAATATGTTTTGCTTAACAAAATGATCCTTAATTAAACTCCTAAGGATCCATCTGACATAGGGTAAGGAAAACTACCAAAACCTTACTTCCTGCCTCTATATAGATTGCCCTCACATGCATTTTAAGTTTCAGGTAGTGGAACGAGAAGACTCATCAGGTATGCTTTTACAGTTTTCAGCATTTTCTTTCTTGTATTTTTATGCTATACTTTTGTGCTTATACAAATTTGCATGGAAAACTAAAACTATTAGGATAGCCAAAATACCCAAAACCAAAATCAAAATTAAAATCAACCAAGATAAAATTCACCCCCACAACATTCAAAATATAAGACAACTCAAAATTTAATCACGAACATCACACAAAACTATAAATTCAACTAAATTAAGATGTCTCTATCGGATGATTGGGAATCCCTCGGAGGAGGTAACCTATGGTTGCTAACGAGGCTTCTTATAGTCTAAATGAAATTATGGAACTCATTAAGTTGAGTTTAATAAGTTCATTTGGACTAAGTGAATCCAATTAAAAATAGTGGTACCAGAATGAGAAAACCGTAGGATCCTAACCGGTGTCACTCTAATCAACTTTAATAAGCCCCCATAAAATTTAAAGAACTTCAACCATATGGCCACTTGATTTAACATTATAATTTGACACACTAGAGAACTTAAACTCGTCGCGGCAAGGAGCTTGAAGCTAGCATAGTGGGCAGCACGGCCATCTTCAATAGCGAAACCTATCTTCCCCATCTAAAACAATTTTCCTTCCTTAGATATAAACAACAAAGCCATAAGACTTCGAGGTTGCTTGCTTATACAACGTAAATCATCACCTTATCTTTAGGCCTTTGTATAGCCCTGCTATACAATATAAGCCCTAACTCGTCTTAAGATTCTCAGGTTGTCATTTGTCATCACCTAAATCCTCACATCTTTCAGGCTATTTGTGTGATAGTTTCACAAGAATGTAAGCCCTAACTAATAAAATTGGCAAGATGAAACACCTAAATATTTCTCCTCAGAAATGAAGCCAAACATTAAGATAGCTTGGGAAGTCACCGAGGACCTCCTTTGGATCTGTGACATCCTCTAGTTCTTCCTCCTTTGGATTCGACAATAAAATTTTCCAAATTTAAATCAGTCCCACCTCTATGTTTGATCTCATTGAAAAGTCCTACCCTTTGAAACTCCTTGAAGATAATATTTCTTGATTTTTATCGAGAGTCTTCTTAGGTAACTTTGGTCACTTAAGATGTAATTAACTATAGGGGCTTGCCCTTATAGGAAGCATGTCCAAACCCAGCTTAATATAAACCCTATTTAATTATTTATATTAAATAGGGGAACTTATCGGCAAATACAAAGATTTTACAGACCAAACAGACGTCATATATTTCTTAGTTTATTTGATCGAGCCTCATCCTCAAGTCTTGTGTTTATCCTTTGAGATAGATACAGGATTTGAGATACAACGCTCTTTAATTTAAATTATGAAAAATATGGGGTCAGTTTGATTTCGAAGCGGGCGATGGGATTTCGATTCCAGTGACCGACAGCTTCTTACGGGCTCCTCCCCCACCAAAAATAGCGTCAAAACCGCTATACCACTTTTCTGAGACTCATAATTAGGATATCAAGGATATGGAGGAAATTGCACTCCTGGGTCACCTCTGATCAAACTCTCCAAAGATGAGTGGAATTTCTCTTCATAATCACTCTTCCTTCTATTAAAACTATTAGTATGATCTGCAAAACGCTATAAATTTTGTACCTTATCAGTGGTAAAATTGATATTATCCATCATCTTTTGCAATAATTGATGCTGAGTCTTAGTAGACTCACCTCTTGATGTAGAAGCACGTGAAGTAGATGGACTAGATGAAGAAGCAGCAGAGGTAGATGCAGCAGTCGTTTTCATTCCATAGCTCCTGAAAAATCCTTCTCTCCAACCAAAAATTGAATGCTCAAAATAAGTCTTTACATTCACCTTAGTGATGGGCTTTAGAGGTAATAATACTTCCTCCCAGTTATCATACTTAACTCCAGCCTGGTGACATAACGAAAAGATCAAGGAAGAAAATCCCATACCTGCAGTAGTAACAGCTGTAGCAGAAGTGATGATAGTCTGATAGATCAAAGCTCCAATGTTGATGACCTTTCCTTCTTGAATACAATAGTTCATTGTCTCTCTTTCTCTGGTCACTTTACTGAGATGATTTGTCAGAAGCAAACGAGCAAAAATGAAATAGTGTCAGGCCTTTGTAGATGCACATAACTTTGAAGTTGGGAAATTTACTCTCCTCCCATTAGTGATCTTCCAAAGTCCTCTCCCAATAGTCAAGTAAGAAATAATCTTGTCTAACTCCACTTCAGTTGGACTATAATTTGCATAAAAACATAATGTATCCAGCAGTAAATGGTAAAATAAGTTGATTACCTCTAGCAAAAAAGGTACCAACTTTCCTCGAACCATAACTTGATTTTCCTCAGCTTCAGAGAGATTTGCATAGAATTCCCTCACAACAAAAATCACTACGACAGTAGAGAAACAACATAGCTATTCCCACTGTCGACGAACAATTAAATCTTCCACGTCACCACCCAGATTTCTAAAACATTTCTCCTGAATCAGTTTACGTGATTACAACGCATCACTATACCAATCTTTAGCCTTCGAACTAACAAATTTGCTCGAATCAAACGGGCTATTTCCTTTACTCCTATTCATTCTTAGTGTCATTCTAGAAGTTTTAAAAATTCTAAAAATAACTTCAAAAATCAAGTTTAAATCACTAAACTAAACATTCAAAAGCACAAACTAAACTATCAAAGCAATTTCCATAGATTTTTCCTCATTTTTCACCATAAATAGTGAATCTTCAAATTTCTCCAAATGTGCTCAAAATACATCGTGAAAATCCAAAATTTTTGCATAGAAGTAAAGCTCTTACCTTAAGGAACTCAAATCAAGCAAATTTCACTTGATTCCACCAAGAAATATGCACTTTAGATTTGCTCTAGCCCTTAAAAGTCTCAATTTTGAGAGGTAGAAGATGACGGGAGGCATTAATAATGGTGTTTTCATACTGAAATTTCACTTTTAACTGTTCGCGAACTGGTTTTCGTGAACCGACACTTCAGCGCGGGTATATGGTGCTTAGGCGCCTGACTGTTGGGTTAGCTCGTGCTTAAGCGCGAGATGTGGTGGTTAGGCGCCAGTGCATTATTTCTTAAATCTTCAAATTTAAGTAAAATGCACTATTTTCCTAAGTAAACCACCCCTAAATGGTCTCATAGCACTTAATTGACTATTTTCAACTTCCTATAACTCCCCTCTCTCTCAAAATTCTCCTTAATAACTATTTCAATTTGAGGCTAAAACAACACAAAATTTTCCCAAAAATAAACTTATATTAATTCACAAACAAGTACAAATACTATTTACACTTAATTCTCACTCCAAATAGTCTCAGATGAGAAAGTTTTCCTACGTACAAAACACTTAACACACATTCACAATTAAACACATAAGTAACATAAACACTAACACATGTCTTAAACACTAAAAGTACTGAAAGACAAAAACTTTAATCACACAAAAACGAACATAGAAATTAATTCCATTCTTCATTAGAAGGATAAAATTTAGGTCTGTCATTAGTCTCTTCTGTGGAAACTGGAATATGAAGTTGATAAAGCGGATGGTGTTGACGTACTCTGATGCAATCTTCTTCAATCCACTAGCTAAAGAAACATCTCCTTATCCGCTTCTTCTATATAACTAGTGTGACTAAATTGCATTTTCATTTGCCATCCATGTGCTCCATATGAGCATGAATTTCCAATACCTTAGTCTCCATTACTGACATGGTATTTCCAATTTTGTTGATTTTCTCTCATATCCCTTCAATACTAATGGCTAAGAAACTATTATACATCTCTTGTGCACTTTGACTAATGAATTTCTTCCTCATGGTCTCTTCCTTCTTCTTCAAATCTATCTCCCATGAAAACATGATCTTAAAATCTCTCTCTTTTAGACTTTAGGGCTAGAAATGACCTGAGGTGAGATTCCTTCACTAAACCCTTATATTTACAGGCCTAAATTCTTCCAATAACTCTTAGACACGTTTAAAAATTGCCAAGACACATTTTTGCAAACTTCTAGGTAGTTTTCCTTCTAGAATATTAATTTTACACATTTTTTCAACTATCGTGCTTAAGCGTCGGATTTGGCGCTTAAGCACCAGTGCATATTTTTGCACAAGTCAACTTAACGTCCAAATTCTCATTTTAACTTGTCCAAATCACTAATTTAAGTCTTAAAATCATTAATAAGACATAATAGTCTAAAAAATACTACCCAATTTTCTTAACCACACATAAAAAAAAATAAAAATAAAAACAAACTGATACTTATGGGTTGCCTCACACAAAGCACTTGGTTTTACGTCGTTAGCCTGACGTAACCAATGCTTACTATGGTTGACCCAACATCATTCCATCATTAAAGTTATGTTGATCTCCTATAAAATAAGGTTTTAGTCTATGCCCATTCACTTTAAAGATTTTCTCAGATTTAGGATCTTTAATATCCACAGCTCTATAAGGATAAACTTTAATCACAATAAATGGGTCTATGCACCTGAACTTAAGTTTTCTTTGAAATAATCTTAACCTTGAATTATATAGCAAAACTGGTTACCCTGACTGAAAATTTTTAGTAAGAATCCTTCGAGCATGCCACATCTTCATCTTTTCTTTATAAATTTTGGCACTTTCAAAGGACTCATTTTTTATCTCTTCAAGCTCATTTAGATGTAAGAATATTTTCTCACCAGCATCTTTCAAATTATAATTGAACTCTTTAGTCACCCAATATGCCTTATGCTCAAGTTCAACTAGTAAGTGACAAGCTTTCCCAAATATTAGCCTATATGTGGACGTTCCTATAAGACTTCTATATGCAGTCCTATAAGCCCACAAAGCATATTGAAGTTTAACTCACCAATCCTTTTTTGTTGGACTCACAGATTTTTCCATAGTTCCTTTAGATACCCGATTGGATAATTCAGCCAAACCGCTTCTTTGAGGATGTTAAGCTGTGGCAATCCTATGATTTATATGATATTTCTTTAATAACTTCTCCATTATGGAATTTATGTAATGACTTCCCCCATCAATAATGATAACTCTTGGCATCTTAAATCTACAAAATATATTTGTTTTAAAAAATTTTGCAACACGTTGAGCATCACATCGAGGTAAAGCAACAGCTTCTATCCATTTGGATACATAATCCATTGCTAACAAATTATACAAATTTCTGAAAGATGGTATAAATGGTCCCATGAAATCTAATCCCCAAATATCAAATATTTCAACTTCAGGCATATAATTGAGGGACATCTCATTTCTTCTAGAAATATTGCCTACTCTTTGAACTCTATCACAAGTTTTCCTATAAGCATTAACATTGCTAAAAATTGGAGGCCAATAAAATCTAGATTGTAAAATTTTGTATGCTTTTTTTATCAACACAAAAATGTCCCTCAAAATAAGAATTATGACATTTTTGGATAATCTCATAAGTTTCTTCTAATGGTACACATCTTTGAATAATCAGATCCTTTCCTTATACATATAAAAATGGGTCATCCCAAAAATAAGTCTTAGCTTTAGAAATAAATTTCCTCTTCCATTAGTATGTTATTCCATATGGTATAATATCACTAACAATAAAGTTCACAATATCGGCATACCACGGACACACCACTCATTAAAAGTGAACAATTTTTCATCTAAAAAAAGTTCGTTAATTTCATTTTTAAAATAGAGTGGTTTTTCTAATTCAAGCCTGAATAAATGATCAGTAATTTGATTTTCAACCCCCTTCCGATCTACTATTGCAAAATCAAATTCTTGTAAAAAAAGAATCCATCTTATAAGTCTAGGTTTAGCATCCTTCTTTTTCATTAAATACTTAATAGCAAAATGATCTGTATGCATTATATAATGAGTTTCAATTAAATATGATCTAAATTTATCAAAAGCATATACTATTGCTAATAATTCTTTCTCAGTTGTTGTATAATTAATTTGATTTTATTAAGAGTTTTACTAGCATAGTAAATAACTTTGAAAATTTTATCTTATATTTGTCTTAAATCAGCTCCTATAACACAATCACTACCATCACACATCAATTCAAAAGGTTTTTCCTAGTTTGGTGAAACTATAATTGGTGCAGTGATTATTTTTTTCTATTAATAACTTAAAAGCTTTTTGGCATTTCTCATCAAAATTAAAATTTACATCTTTCTCCACTAAATTGCATAAAGGCTTAGCAATCTTTGAAAAGTTTGTAATATATCGCCTATAGAATCTAGCATGTCCTAAAAAACTCTTAATTTCCCTTGCATTTGTTGGATAAGTTAAATTAGCGATCACTTGAACTTTAGCAGGATCTACTTTCATACAATTTTCAGATATTTGATGACCTAATACAACTCCTCTTACTACCATAAATTGTCATTTTTTCCAATTAAGGATTAAATTTTTTTCTTCACAGCGCTTAAGAACTTTAGATAAATGTTCTAGACATGAGTCAAATGAAGTTCCAAACACTAAAAAGTCATCCATAAAGACTTTAATCCCTTTTTTAATTAAATCACAAAAAATTGTCATCATACATCTTTAAAATGTAGCAAGGCATTGCATAAGCCAAAGTGCATTCTTTTAAAAGCAAAAGTACCATAAGGACTGGTAAACGTTGTTTTCTCTTGATCCTTAGAAGATATTTGAATTTGGTGATAACCAGTATATCCATCCAGAAAATAAAAGTATTTATGCCCAGCTAGCCTATCGAGCATTTGATCTAGAAAGGGTAATAGAAAATGATCTTTCCTAGTGGAAAGATTTAATTTTCTATAATCAATGTATATTCGCCACCCTGTAACTTGCCTAGTAGGTATTAACTCATTATGTTCATTTACAGTTACAGTTACTCCTCCTTTCTTAGGATCGCAATGAATTGGACTAACCCAAGCACTATCTGAAATAGGGTAGATGATTCCAGCATCTAACGACTTTAAAATTTCTTTCTTAACAACTTCTTTCTTATAAAAATTCAGTCTCCTTTGTGGACCAGCCTTGGGTTTGTAGTTCTCTTCCATATGAATTCTATGCATACAAATTGAAGGAATAATTCCTTTAATATTAGCAATTGTCCATCCAAAGGCTTTCTTAAATTTTTTTAGAATTTTCATCAACCTTTCCTCTTCTTCCATTAATAATTTTGAGGAAATTATAACAGGTGAAGTAGAGGAATCTCCTCAAAAGGCATATTTTAAATGAACAGAGAGTAATTTCAACTCAAGTTCTAGAGATTTTTCATTAGATGGACAAATTAATTTATCTTTGTCTATCATGTCCAGAATTTCAAAACTTTCTCGAACATAGTTTGAATCTTCCTCAGAAAGATATTCATATAGATCTAATTCCTCTTCTTGCTCGTGTTCGAAATCTTTATCTTCAAATTTTTCTTCATAAGTAGTCTTGAAATAACATTCACTAAGGTATATTATAAAAACCATCCTAAAACATACATCATTTTTACCTTTTGCAGGGTATTTCATTGAACTTAAAATGTTAAAAGTATTAGTTTGATCATTGAAGTGCATTGTTAATTCCCCTTTTTGCATATCTATCATTGCTCTTCCTGTGGCTTAGAAAGGTCTCCCCAAAATGATATGTATCTCATTATCTTCCTCCATATCTAGCATAATGAAATCAACAAGAAAGATAAATTGATCCACTTTTACTAGGACATCATCTATACATCCTTTAGGGTATGTTATCAAATGATCTGTTAACTGTAGAGTTACAATAGTAGGGTTATTTCTCCTAATCCAAATCTCTTAAATATTGATAATGGCATAAGGTTAATGCCTGCACCTAAATCACTTAAAGCTTTCCCATAAAATATGTCTCATACTACACATGGAATTATAAAATTACCAAGATTTTTAAACTTTTCATGAAGCTTCTTCTAAATTATCACACTGCACTCCTCACTAAGTGCAACAGTCTCATTATCTTCAAACTTCCTTTTTATTGAGAATTTCCTTCATAAACTTTATATAGCTCGGCATTTATTCTAAGGCTTCAGCAAATGGAATATTAATTGTAAGCTTCTTAAGCATTTCCTAAAATTTTGAAAGTTACTTATCCAACTTCTGCTGATAAAGTCTCTGAGGAAATGGAGGTGTTGGTTTTTTCAAATAAATTTTCAGTGGAGAAATAGGTTTCTCAGAATCTTTTGGAGCAACCTCTTTTGATTCTTCAATTTCTTCTCTCTCTACTTTAATTTCTTTCTGAACCTGACCATACAACTTTCTTCTACTTCTAAGTTGAACGGCTTTTACTTGTTCCTTAATCAGGTCTTTTGAATTTGATTTAGTATTACTAGGAAGTGTTCCTTGGGATCTATTACTTAATGAATTTGCTATTTGCCCAAGTTGATTTGCGATATTTCTAACTGTAGCTCCTTAACTTTGTAACTGATTTAGCATTTGTAATACCACTTCTTCTATAGACAACTTCATATCCTTAAATTGTGTATTACTATTGAAACCTAGAGGATAAGTAGATCAGTATTTATTATTCCTTTGGTTGATCTAGTTTCCCAATGGGTTTCCTTGATTGTTCCCCCATTGCTAATTATTACCACCCAAATTGTTATTCCAGTTAAAGTTGGGGTGGTTCTTCCAACCTGGGTTATAATAATTGGAATATGGGTTATTTTGCTTATTATTTATGGCATTCAAAGTTTCTAATGATGCTTGAGAATCTACCATTTGGCCTAATGAATTGTCTTCAATCATGGAAATTGGTTGAGAAAAATTCATTCAAAATTGGTCTAACTTCCTTAAAATTGCAGTAACTTGATTTGCTAACATGGTAAATGCATTAGATTCATGAATGTTGGCTACTTTCTTAGGATTTACCCTTCATAAGGCCATTAAAAATTATTAGTAGTCATTTCTTCAATTAAAGTGTAGGCATCACGAAATAGTTTTGACAACAATGAACCACTAGCAGCGACATCGATAATTGATTTAAGAGATCCAACTAATCCATTATAAGAAGTTAAAATTATTAACCAATATGGTATAGCATGGTGTGGACACTTTCTTAAGATTTCTTTAAATCTTTCCCATGCTTCATAAATAGACTCCCCTTCAAACTGATTAAAAGATGTAATATGATTTCTATGCTTAGCAGTTTTTTATGGTTGAAAATATTTAGCAAGGAATTTATGTGCTAAATCTCCCAAGTTCTGATAGATCTAGGTGCTAACAAATTCAACCACATCTTAACTTTATCCCTAAGTGAGAAAGGAAATAACCTAAGTCTTATGGCATCATCTGATACACCATCGTATTTAAATATAGTGCACAATTCTGGAGAATTGACAAGATGTAAATTTGGATCTTCAGTTGGTGATCCCCCAAACTGATTATTTGATACCATTTAGATAATAACAACTTTAAGCACAAATGAATCAGCCACTAAATTAGGTTTTTGAATACTATAATGAAGTTCATCTACAGTAGGGTTTGCATAATCACATAAAGGTCTAATGTCTTGATGAATTACAATATTTTGATTATTTTGGTCTACCATCTCTATAATTTTTTTTGATTTTTTTAAATTTATAATTTTTTTAGTTTTTTTTATTTTTCAAACAGTTCTTTCTAATTCAAATCGTAGGACACTAGTCCTTCAGAACCTGAACTACGCATACACTATCTTAAAATAAAAAAGAAATATTAAAACACACAAAAAAAATAAGATACAGTACTTAAAGTTTAAGTAATATTTTCTAAAAATAGAAATTTTGCTTTCGATTCCCCGATAATGGTGCCAAAAACTTGGTCCCCCTTGATACTGCTAATATGCATAGTACAACAAAAATTCAAATTATATTTCACTTATATTTCCTTACTTTGCAACAAAACCAAAAACTTGATCCTAAAGAAAAATAAGAATTTAACTTTTAATTTATATATTTTAGGATACTACACAAGTATGCGTATCATTATCAATTAATATAGGACTTTTTGATTAAGACCTGAATATCGAACCATAAGGAATTTATACAATATGCACTTTTAGAAAACTTTCTATTTTTAAAAAAACAATTACTTAAACTGAATATATTTTGCAGTAATAAATTTCAAATATTTTTTATATTTTTGATTTTTTGGCAAAACAGTAACAACTTAAAAAGATAACTAGAGTTTTATAGATGAAAAGCACTTAATAAGAAAAATATCTTTCTTCTTATCATGAATCAGTAATAAGTATAGGAATTCTGTTGTGGAAGTATACAAATTGTGTTGTGCCAAATAGGAGCAATAATATTCTTTGCCCTTACTAGAGCTGCTATAAAGAACATTGACTAACTTAAAGTTTGAATAGTTCTGAAGACCGGCTTGGCAGGGAACATACTAGCTCTCACTTTAGAGTTCCCTCGATTCCCTCCACCTAGAGGCTAACATCTCATATCAAAATATAAAACAATAATCCAAGTTGGAGGCTTTAACCTGTCAATTTATCGTCCTTTAACTCTGCACCCTTCAATGAATATTTATCTATTTATTTGCACTCAATCATATGAACTACATTCTCATTCATATCTCATGTGATTCTTTCCAATTATTGACCGAGAAAATACCACCCCAGTTCTTACGTATTCTCACAACAAATTTTAACATCTGGATTGGCCAAATCAAGAAGTAAATAAAGTGCATGGATTTAAATCATCACAACTTCTTCCAACATTAAAGATCAACTCTCAAAAATTTCCATCCAAAACTTAATCAGTTATCATTTGAAGAAGAAATATAAGAAAAACTACTCAGACTTCATGGAGAAAATAAAACCATACTTTAGTTTAAAAGTACAAAATCATTGTCAAAACAATAATAAGTCTCAATTAAAACCAAAAGTAGTCTCAAAGCAAAATGATAAAAACTTATCTCAAGTTCTCCACCAAACTCTTGAAATTCTTTTGAATCTCTTCTCTTTACAATCACTCAAAATAAACTAACAAAAAGGATATAATAAAAGTAAAAGTGGTGCCTGAAAATCTCTCCAACTAACTCCCCAATTTGATGAACTTTCAAAACTTTCCAGGTATTTTTAGAACTCTTTTCAAAGTTTTTATTCTTTCTTTTATAGTTTTCCAAGAGGTGCCTTGGAAACTCTTCAAAATGTGTCCGAATTTGATGTATTTCCCAAAGAGATGCATCTTTTCGTGATAATTTTCGTCCATGGTGGTTAGAACCACCTATTAAGCCAATGGGTGCCTTAAATACCTCTTCAAAATTTGTAGAAACCAACTTTACTTGTCTAGTAACTGCCACTAGCGCTTAAGTACGGGACCTCTGGCGCTTAAGCGTGGGACCTCTGGCGCTTAGGCGCGGCCTTCTCAATTTAAACGACGCTTAAGCGCCAGATCTGACGCTCAGGCGCCAAAACTCATTCACACATTTTTCACCTTTTTGCTCCAAATATGATCCTTTTTTCACTCCTTTAAGAATTTTTCACCTTTTTATTTGTATCCGTAAGAAAAACACAAAAAACCTTCCATTAAAGGGAAATATCTCAAAAATTGGTTTAAAAATGTATCTTAAAACACTACATATTTTAGGTGTATCGAACTTCAGAGTATTACAAATGTAATAGAAGATCTTAAGTACCTTTAATCACTTAGATTGGAGGATGAAAGAGAATTTTGATCATACTGGAACATTTGAAGCAGGATTAGTGCGGATGTTTAAAGAAAAAGAATGGATCGAAGAAAATTCAACTGATCAATTCCAGTACCGACCCTTCTAAAATTTGTACGTTCATTACTAGTCTATGAGAGATACTAGAGGAGGAGAAAGCACTGAAGATGAGGCAGAATAATTGAATAATTTGGACTCTCTCTAATAGTTTAAAATACTTATGCACTTAATGTGATTGTGTGGATTTGATTTAGTATGCTTTACTTTAGAATTCTGAACTTTTATTGTGTGTAAGGTTTTGTGTCAGCATTTTGTTTTGTGGCTTGATTTTGACATTGATTTATAATTTAATTTGCTTAATATGTGTGAAAGTGTGATTAGAAAAATGTGTTTGTAGAAGTGTATTTTCATATATAAAAGTTAGTTTGTTGTTGATTGTGAAAATGATTGTTTATGAAAATATTTGTTTGTGAATTATTGTTAGATAAAAATTTGTGTTTAAAAATACTAAAAAGAGTTTGGAGAAAATTTAAAGGAAATTGAAAATTGGATAATTTGAAAAATGGAATTTTTAGGCTTTAAAGCCGATGGCGCTGGTGTGGGTGCTGACGGAGCCCTCGACCCGAGAATAGCATTTAACCCTATAAAATTCATGTTTTTCACTGTAAACCACCATTTTTACCATTTGAGTCACCTTCAACCTTCAATTTTTGCACCTAGGGTTGTATTTGTTTGGATATGAGGCGATTTTAAAACAAAGGAACTTTTGATTTCATCTTCTCTAGGTGAGGGCTGCACTTTGAAGTAAAAAAAAATTATTTTCATCAAAGATTTTTCTCACATTATCGAGATCCAAAAATTTTGGATTTTTTTTAGAGATTTTGAGAAAATCCTTTGGCGAAAAACTCTTACTTAGTAGATTTAAATATAGTGTTTTACTTTGAGATTTTTAGAATTTTTTTTGGAAATTATTCAAAATTTTTAAATTTTCTCTAGATTTCTCATGTCACCAAGGACGATTGAAAGAAGAAAAGTAGATTATGATGGACAAAAAATTGTTAACTTTAGGGCTAGTGCTTGATTCAATAGTCAACTTGAGCATAAAAAAGTAATTACGGATCGGGGTTTTAAAAATTTGGGTGGAGAAGTCGAGTGATTAATCAATGTTCGGTAGTAGGCATATTTCTATTAGTTTACTCTCAATGCAATTAATGGTGTAGTGATGGAATTCTATGCCAACTTTGCTGAAGCTTCTGATGACTTTGTTTTTGGTTCGTGCGAGAAAGGTGGAGTTTTCTCCTGGAAAAATTAATGAATTTTATCAGTTGGAAGATATTTAGAGTTGTTAGTATAAATCATTTTCTACTACTAATGAGGCCTATATGTGGTTATTTTTTTTCTTACTGATGGATGAGGGACCTGGAAAGTCAAAAATGGTGTAAGGTAAACTTTCCCATTTTTATGCTTAATGTAGTATCTAAGGCCTGCCACTACTTTATTTCTGAAAGAATGATTCCGACAAATCATCATAGTGAGGTGGCCAAGGATAGAGCCATCCTGAACTCCTGTATTCAGTAGGTGATGAGGATAAATTTAGACCTTATTATCTATATGAATATTAGATTTATTGCTTTGGAAGAGAAGATTGAGCCTCTAAGACCTGTTGGGCTTGCCAATATAAAGACAAATGAATCTCATGTTGATTGGAGATCTGGAAGTAAGACCAGAGACATTCCTTCTACTTTGAGGACCCCTACTTCTAGCGACCCTACTAACCAAGATCTTTTAAACCAGATAATGATACAACAGGGAAACTGACGAGAGGAAAATATGTTGAGATTTTCGTACCTATTTTATACTATTTTTTATGATATTGCACTTTATGGAAAGGTATATTTGATATTTTGTTGCAGGAATGATGAATTAGGGTGCAAAAAGGAGTGAATTTGGAGCGAAAAGGACCAAAATGTGGAGATTTGAACTAGGCCGCCGACGGCGCCCTCTACCATGCCGATGGTGAGTTTTTCTCGAGACTACAGGACAAAATTCTCCAGAAGCCTGCCGACGGCAAGATCGACGGTTATGCCTACTCAAGCTTTGGATAAGGCCAAATTTTGAAGGGATGCTTAGGCAACTCTTGGGAAAGCTCATCCACAACTTTAAAAGAATATTTTGGCCGAAAATTAAAGTGTGCTAGAGGCCTTAGAGGTTACCATTAGTGTATAGAATTTCCAATAGAGTGTAACAATTGTGAGGAATTCTCTGAGAGATTGTAAGAGTGGAGGGAAAGTGAGAGATTTCTTCCTCATTGCTACTTCGAAGAGGAATTCTATGTGCTGTAAAGAAAGGAAGAGATTCAGAGGAGGTTCGAGGAGTGTTCTTGGGGAGAAATTAGAGATAAGTTATTTACTTATTGTAGTTTGTATGACTTTGATTTTATATATGAACTCTGAGTTTTTTTGTGTTTTCCTCATTAGTTTTGAGTAGTTTTCTCTGTCTTCTTACTTGTCTCGAGATTTATGAAATGGTGATTTGAATTGGTGAAGCGATAAAAATGTTTAAGAATTTATGATGATCTTTTCACTTAGATCTTAATTTACTTTCAATCTGGCCAATTGATTTGTTAAAATATTTTGAGTTTTACAACTAAAGTGAAGATTACATCCAAGATTCAGGGAGCAAAGCCCTTGGAAGTTAGGTGCAATTAAATAGAGAAATTATATTATCGGGAGTAGAATTGGAGATTTTAGAGTGACAGACTAAAATCCCCAATTTGGTACTATCGTTTGGGTGCTAAAGTGTAGATGTTAGCCCTTAGGTGAGGGGAACGTGGGAGCTCCGAAGTGAGAGCCGGTATCCTCCCAGCGTAGCCGCAGATTCTGTAAACAAGCGTAGGATTAGTCAATGTTTTTTATGCCTGGACTAAATGGTAAAGAATAGGTATGCTCATATTTAGCACAATATAAATTGAACTATATCATTTTATCTATTCACTATAATTTCTTGACAAGGAGAAGGATGCTTTCTTATATATTAAATATCATAATTAAACCTTACTTAATATCACTAATTATTTATTACTTATTAAAATTATCTACTTTTTTCAATTGCCTATTAGTGACAGATAAACAGATTGAACGTCGTTGTTGTGATTAAAGTAATTCTTTTCTAAAGTCTTAGTCCATAATTCTAAACTACTCCATATGGTATCGATATCTAGGACTCCATTAGAGCCCTATATTACTTGAGCGATACGTATACTTGCATTGAAGAGTATGACTTTACAATTATTTAATATTTAATACATCCATATTTATCTTATATTTTATTGCATATATAAAGTTGCTGTCAAGTTTTTTGCGTCGTTGCCGGGGAGTGATGGAGTGAGTGAGTAAAATCATGATCATAGTAACAGACAAATTAGAATTATTAGAAAATTTTTACTTAAATTACAACTTATTTTTATATTTATATTTAGTTAATCATATTACTGAGTACTGATTTCAAATTGTATGCATAAATTTGGATCTGAAAATCTTATACCTTACGATTCAGAATTATAACGCACTGTTAGAAGGATCAGAAAATTAAGAAGAGAACCTAGAAATTCTGATACAATGGAAAACAACCTGAACAATCAAGGATTAGAGAATGAACACCAACCTAGACCCCTAAGAGCTTATGCAAATCCTACAACAGATCAGATTCACTTATCTATCCAGAATCCTGATGTAGCTGCTAATTCATTTGAGCTTAAACCTTCTATTATCCAAATGGTACAAAAAAATCAATTCAGAGGTACACCAAATGAAGATTCGAACTTACACCTCACTAGTTTTTTAGAACTGTGTGCTACTTTTAAATATGATAGAGTCTCAAATGATGCTGTTAGACTTAGACATTTCCTTTTTCACTGAGGGATAAAGTTAAAATGTTGTTAAATTCGTTAGCACCATGATCTATTAGAACTTGGGGAGAACCTTCACAGAAATTTCTATCCGATTGTTTCCCTCCATCCAAAATTGCTAAACTTAGAAATGACATAATATCATTCTGTCAAATTGATGGAGAGTCAATATATGAAGCTTGGGAGAGATTTAAAGATCTTCTTAGGAAGTGTCCTCATCATTCGTTACCAGATTGGTTAATAATTCAAACTTTTTATAATGGATTAGTGGGATCACTTAGATCGATTATAGATGCTGCGTTTGATGGTTCTTTAATGTCAAAACCTTTTGATGAGGCTTATTTGTTAATAGAAGAGATGGCTACCAAAAATTTTTAATTGCCCTATGAAAGGGTAAATCCTAAAAGAGTAGCTAGTATCCATGATTCTGATGCAATATCTATGTTAGCTTCGCAGATTGCCGCAATATCAAAGAAACTAGATCATTATGAGATGAAGTATTCTTCAACACCTCCCATGATGGAAGAGAATTCATTTGGGAAATTTTTGGATGTTCAACCTTCATATGAGACCTTAAATGCTATTAATAGACCCAACAACCCATATTCCAACTATTATAACCCAGGTTGGAAGAATCTTCAAAATTTTAATTGGAATAACAATTCTTCTACAAATTAATAATGGGCAAACAACACAGTGAACCCATTAGGAAATTCAACCAACCAAGGAAATGTTAACTATAAACCTTCTTATCCTCCAGGATTTAATAGTAATACTCAAATTAATGAGAAGAAGTTTTCTATGGAAGAGCTGATATTAAACATGGGTCAATAATTAAATAATCAAAGAAATCAATTACAAATTCAAGGAAATCAATTACAAAATCAAGGAACTGCTATTAAGAATAATGAAAACCAATTAGGGCATATCGCTACTGCGCTTAGTAACCGAACATTAGGAACTTTTCCTAGTACTGTGGAACAAAATCATTAAGACCAAGGAAAAGAACAAATCAAAGCGATACAATTTTGAAGTGGAAAAGAATTGAAAACAAGGGTGCAAAAAGAAACTGAAACTGAAAAAGAGAAAATGGATACCGAAAAAGAAAAGGATCATGAATACCCATATTTAGACTATCCATTTACACCAATGAAAATTACTGTGGAGAAACCTCCACCACAGTTTCCTCAAAGATTGAGCAGCACAAAAAAAATAAATAATTTTCTAAATTTTTAGAAATTCTTAAGAAATTAACAGTAAACATTCCCTTCGTAGAGCTTTAGAGCAAATGCCCAATTATGAGAAATTTATGAAAGATAATCTGAACAAAAAAAGGAAGTTCACGGATAATGAAATTGTTGCACTTAGCGAAGAGTGTAGTGCAATTATTCAGAAAAAGCTTCCTGAAAAATTAAAAGATCCTGACATTTTCACTATACCGTGTGTGATAGGTGAAAAATTTTATGGAAGAACTTTATGTGATTTGGGAGCCAGCATTAATCTTATTCCTCTATCAATTTTCAAAAGATTAGGATTAGAAGAAGTCTCACCTACTTTTGTAACTCTATAATTAGCGGATCGTTCAGTTACATATCCTAAGGGAGTTATAGAAGATGTGTTAGTAAAAATGGATAAATTTATCTTTCCTATGGATTTCATTGTTTTAGATATGAAGGAAGATAAGGAAATACCTATCATTTTAGCGAGACCATTTTTAGCTAGTGGAAAAGCTATGATAGATGTTCAAAAAGGAGAATTAACTATGAAAGTTAATGATCAAGAAGTGACTTTTAACATTGCGAAATCTATGAAATACGCTGTTGTTGAAAGAGAGAATGAATGTTTTCGCATGGAAATTATTGAACATCTACTGAACGAACATTTTAAAGAACATTTTGAAGACAAAAAGCATTTTAAAGAAGAAGAACATTTTGAAGAGACAGAACAATTCGAAGAGAATGACGAAGTTAGTTTGGACGAATTAGAAAATGAAAAATTAGATTATGTTAAGGAAAGATTTGAGATGTTGGATATTACAGAAAATGCCGATAAAAATCTGTTTCCATTGATTATAAAACCACCTGAACTTGAGATGAAAGTATTACCTAGTCACTTGAAGTATGTAAGACTCATTTACATTACCTATTATTATATCTTCAGAATTAAATGACCTGCAAGAGCAAAGACTGTTAGATACATTAAAAATATATAAGAAAGCTTTTGGTTGGACCTTAGCTGATGTTAAGGGAATCAGTCCTTCAATCTGTATGCCCAGAATTATATTAGATGAACAATATAAACGAAGAGTTGATCCACAAAAGAGATTAAATCCGATGATGAAAGAAGTAGGTAAGAAAGAAATTTTGAAATGGTTAGACAGTGGAATTATATATCCTATTTCAGATAGTGCATGGGTAAGTCTAATTCATTGTGTTCTTATGAAAGGAGGAGTGACTGTTGAAAAAAAGAAAATAATGAATTAATACCTATCAGACAAGTTACTAGGTGGCGTATTTGCATTGATTATAGGAAATTAAACACTGCCACCATGAAAGATCACTTTCCTTTACCCTTTTTAGATCAAATAGTGGATAGACTTGCTCAAAACAAATATTTTTTCTTTTTAGATGGATATGTCGGTTACCATCAAATTGCTATTCCTCCTGAGGATCAAAAAAAGACAACATCTACTAGTCCTTTTGGAACTTTTACTTTTTGAAGAATGCCTTTAGGATTAGGTAATGCACCTGCAACATTCTAGAGATGTATGATGTCCATATTTAGTAAGTTAATTGATGATGGATTGGAAATATTTATGGATGAGTTCTCTGTATTTGAAACATCATTTGACGCATGTATAAATTACCTAGACAAATTTTTGGAGTTATGCGAAAGAACTAATTTGGTTCTGAACTGGGAGAAATGTCAATTCATGATTGCAGGAGGAATTATGTTAGGGCCTAAAATTTTGGAAGATGGTATGGAAGCAGACCCTGCAAAAATTCAAGTTATATCTAAACAAACACCTCCTACTAATGTAAGAGAGCTTACTAGTTTTCTTGGACATGTTGGATTTTATAGGTGTTTTATTAAAGATTTTTCAAAAATTACTAAACCTCTATGCCAACTTTTAGAAAAGGACAAGAAATTTGAATTTACTAAAAGCTGTTTAAATGTCTTTGAGTTATTAAGGGAAAAATTAACCACAGCCCCTATTATAGTTTTGCCTAACTGGGAGAAACCATTTGAACTAATGTATGATGCTAGTGATGCTAGTGATTATGCTATTGGAGTTGTTCTTAGACAAAGGTATGTAAGGATTTTTAAAGTTATATACTACGATAGTAAAAATCTTAATGATGCACAAATTAACTATACTGTTACTGAAAAAGGGTTACTAGAATGTGTGTATGCTTTAGATAAATTCAGATCTTATTTAATTGGAGCTAAATGCATTGTGCATACTGATCACTTTGCTATTAAATATCTGATGCAAAAGAAGAATGCTAAACTAAGGTTGATTAGATGGATACTTTTGATGCAAGAATTTGATCTTGTGGTTATTGATAGAAAGGGAACTGATAATCAAATTTCTGATCATTTGTCAAGATTAGAAAATCAAGAATTATTCGACACAGACAATGAAATTATAGATAGTTTCCCTGATGAACAACTTTATAATATTAATGAGTGGAAAGTACCATGGTATGCTGATATTGTTAATTATATTGTAAGTGATATTTTTCCACCTATGCTGACATTGCAAAAACAAGGAAAATTCATTCATGATGCAAAAGCATATTTTTGGGATGAGCCTTATTTATATAAACAATGTAAGGATCTTATTATGAGGAGATGTGTACCTTATGAAGAAACTGAGCTCATCATTCAGAAATGTCATGATTCTAAATTTGGAGGACATTTTGGGATTGATAAAACTGCTTATAAAATTTTACAAGCTGGATTTTATTGGCCTACCATCTTTAGAGATGTTTATAGAAACATAAAAACTTGTGATCAATGTCAACGAGTAGACAATATATCTAAAAGAAGTGAAATACCTTTGAATTTCATGTTAGAAGTTGAAATCTTTGACATTTGGGGATTGGATTTTTTGGGACCATTTATTCCTTCATTTGGGAACTTATATATATTAATTGCAATGGACTACGTTTCTAAGTGGATTGAAGCACAAGCTTTAACTCGTTGTGATGCTAAAAGTGTTTCAAGATTTTTGAAGAAAAATATTTTCACTAGATATAGAATGATGATTATCACTGATGAAGGATCCCATTTTAGAAATATATACATTCAGAGATTGGCAGAAAAATTTAATATTATTCATAGAATCTCTACTGCCTATCATCCTTAAACCAGTGGGTTAGCTAAAGTTTCTAATAGAGAGATCAAACAAATACTTGAAAAGACTATAAACCCTAGTAGAATAGATTGGTCTACTAGATTGGATACTACATTATTAGCTTCCAGGAATGCTTATAAAACTCTTATTGGAATGACTCCTTATAGACTGATTTTTGGAAAGACTTGTCACTTACCAGTAGAATTGGAGCATAAAGCATATTGGGCGATTAAAGAATTCAATTATAATTTGAAAGATGTTAGTAAGAAGTGATTGTTACAATTAAATGAATTGGAAGAATTAAGAAATGAGTTATATGATAACGACAAAATTTATAAGGAAAAATTAAAGTTATGGCATGATCGGAAGATTAAGCAAAAGAACTTTGAATCAGGACAAGAAGTTTTACTTTACAACACTAGGTTGAAATTATTTCTCGGGAAATTGAAGTCTCGTTGGTTAAGGCCATTTACTGTGACTCAGGTTTATACTTACGGAGCTGTTAAAATTGAAGATCAAAAGGCGGGAAATAGATTTAAAGTAAATGGACACAGATTAAAACCATATTTTGACGGTAAAATACCAAATTTTAAAAAGGTTCTAATGGTCAGTCAACCTGAATGACACCTAAATAGGTCAGGTTGATGACATTAAACCAAGCGCTTTATGGGAGGCAACCCATATTTATCTTTTCTTTTATCGCAATTATAGTAATTTTTATTTGAAATTATAGTTATTTTGTGGTAGTATTAAACTCTACTACTCTTATTTACCCTTGAAACATCTTAAAAATTAGATCCATGATAAAAAATTGGAACACATTCAGACCAAAGCAAAACTGTGAAAATTTTACCTTGGGCGCCGACGACGCCCTCAACGCCACCAATAGAGGCTTTTTTCTGAGAGTCCAGACAAACTTAATACAGAGAATCGCTGACAGCGCCATCGACCCCGCCGACGATGATACCGGTGAATTGATGGTTATGCGGGTTCAAATGACGTTTTTGACGATTTTTGGGTGGGAATTGTCTTTTCAAACTCAAAAATTTGAATTCTAGCTCATATTTTCCCTGCGAAAACAAAATAAAACTCTACCAATTTCATTCTTATGGCATCCAATTCCTCTGATAATTCCAGAATGCAAGTTTTCAATCGACGAAAGTTTATTAGTGCGTAAGCGCAACGAATCTTCAACAAGTTGCTGATGAAGAAAAGATTGATCAAAGAATGAGGATTCGTGAATCGCGAATTGAATAATCCCACGACAGATATTAAAGAAAAGATAGTATGGTGAAGATGAGAAGTGTTGTGCTACACTACTGCCGCCGTGGTGGTTCCTATGATAAAACAATTTTATGTAAATTTACATGGAATCAACCAAAGAGTTGTTTATGTGAGAGGAAGATGGATCACTTTCACCCCTGCACGGATCAATGAATTATATATGATAGAGAATGTTCTTGTCTGCACTATTCCAATTTCGTCACAACATGAAACCAGATGAATGAGATTTACCAATATTTAACGGACGAAACTGACGATTGGGAAACAAGAGAAAATGAGTATGTTAGTTTTTCTGCAACACTCTTGAATCTCATTTCTAAAAATTGGCAATTTTTCATTTCGGTCAAACTGTTACCGACAATGAAGATCAGTAAAGTTTCTAAAGAAAGTACCATTTTGAATTACTGCATCCAAAGACGACTGCCGATCGACATTGGATCTATAATTGTGAAGTCAGTTTTGGGCCTGATCGTTCATGGGTCAACTTATGGGCTTGGACACCCCTCCACAATTTTCACACTTTGCAGTCAGTTCCAAGTGTCCTATGAAAATTGAGAAAATGTACTGCTATCTTGGAAGCCTTTGGATCTAACTGGAAGATTCCTATTTTTTGAAGATGAAAATGACATGGCCATTATAGTAGGTAAATCATCTCAGAATTCACTACCAGTTCAACCCTTAATTTCTAACTAGTCTCTGGTGATCCTGCGCTGAATCAAGAAATTGGAAAAGGAGGTAAATAATGTCATGAATGCGATTAATAATATCTCTGATTTCTTCGATCATCTGGACTGGAGGATTAAAGAACATTTTGAGCACTCTGAACATTTACAAGACAGTTTGATACGACTAATGAGGTGGATGAAATTGATAGAGGAGCATTCTACAGAAGAATTTCCATTCCAACCCTACTATAACCTCTTCGTTCATGTGCAATCAATGGGTGATCTCAGAGGAGAATCAAGTACCGATTCTGATGGTTAGTAGATTTATATTACTACTTATCTATCTATCTATGTATTTTGATTTTAAATTTGTATTTACTTTGCTTTAGAATTATCCTTTTAGATCTCTGTATAGTTGAGACTAAGCATAGGATGTTTTGTTTTCAGCATTTTGAGTGTTGTGGCTTGGATTGCGGCGCTGAATTAATGTATTGAGGTTGAAAAATTACCAAACTTAGGTCTGTTATGTAACATGTATTGTACCCCTTAGAATTTATATATAAATGTGATGTTTTGTGTTGTGAAAGTTTATATGTGCTAAGTACATCATTTAGTTACTTAAAATTATGTCTATAATGATTAAACGGATGTCCTTTAGGCTTTGAATTGATCGAAATCTCAAAAATCTGGAATTTGGACAAAATCTATAGAGCCCGCCGACGGTGCCCTCGACGCCGTCGACGGCAAGAATTTCCCGAGACTTAGAATTTAAAGTTCAATTGAGTGCGCCGACGGTGCCATCGACTGCACCGACGACGAGGTCATGAAATACACCTTTAACGCGATTTTGACGAGTCAACCACCACTATTCATCATCCCCTTCCTCCTAAAAATGCCATTTTCGACCTAGGGGTTGAGAGATCTTGGATTAGGAGGCGATTTCAAGGCTTTTTGACACCAGATTTGATCATCTCTAGGTAAGAGCTTCACTCAAAGCTAAAAATATCTGATTTCCACCCTGAATTTCTTCCACATTGAGGAGATCCGAAAAATTTGGGAATGTGAAGAAAAATTGGGAAGAAATTCATGTATCTTATTGTTGAACTCTTAGAATTACTATTGGAAGCCATGATTCACATATTTGAAGTAATTTTTGAAATTTTTCTATAATTTCACTAGATTAAAATGGCTCCATGAAAAAAGACAAGAGTTGAGTTCGATGAGTCTCGCTTCGTCAATCCGATGGCTCAAACTAAATTTACTTCCATGTTTAACGGAAAGAAGTGCATACAAGATCGAGTTTTTGAAAGTTCAGGAGGAGAAATCAAACGAGTTATTGCCAAGCGGAGGTAGGAAAACTTTTGTTACACCACCATTAAAACGGATGCAAATGTTGTGAAGGAATTCTATGCCAATGTGATTTATTCTGATGACGGAATCGTTCAAGTGCGTTGATTCCCAGTTGAGTTTACTGCCGCCTGCATCAACACTTTTTATGAAGTTCCAGACTCGTACAGCTGCCAATATGAATCCTTTAGTATGATGGAAGACCCTCTCAATGATGTGATCAACTTTCTCACTGATGGGAAAGGAACATGGAAGATAAAGCAGCGAGAACAGGTAAATTTTTCTGCTTCAATGTTGAATGCCACCTCTAAGGCGTGACACTATTTCATTTCTTCTATTCTGTTACCGACCTATCACCATAGTGAGGTAACTAGAGATAGAGCTATTCTGAATTTCTATTTTCAGAATAGTAGAAATATAAATGTGGGGAGAATAATTCTTAAGAATATATTGACTATGGCAAGGTGTGAGACAAGTGGAGGTCTAGGACATCTTGGACTTATTTATGCAATTTGCAAACTTTCTGGGAGTGGAAAGTGGAGATGAAGAATGAGTTTATCCTATGAAACCCATTAGTAAAGCTAATTTGAAGACTTATGAATACCATGAAAAATGGAGAACTGGGAGTAGAAGTCAAGAACCTTCTACTAGTAGAGATGTCCCCTCTACAAGTTATGACCTTCCAACGAGTTGGCCTTGCAGTGGAAGAGCATAGATTTGATGAGTGAAAGGATTGGAGATTTAGAACGTCGACATGATTATGATAGTGAGTACCTGCAGAGGCATTCAAATTTTGAGTAGCTTATTATGAAGCTCAGGCCCGACACTACAGAGATTAGCCTGATGTTACGCTTCCTGAATGCCCCCGATATACTCAGTATCAATCCAATCCACCTGCTGATCAAGGCGATGAAGATATAGCTTGGGATTTTGATATTGAATGAAATTGATGTACTTATGTTTGTATTTTTATTTTCTGTGATCTTTTGTAATAGAAATGGATGTTTATGTATTTGGACTTTCATTTTTATTATTATGTTGTACTTAGATAATTTTAATTTTTGTTATAAAAGTTAGTGTTATAGTTGAATTTGCACATGTAGTGTAATAGATGTTGAGTTGAATTGTGGATTGTAATGTAATTTTCATTTCACATTTTAGTTTTAATTGTTTAGTATTGTGTTTGTGTAGTTGTGTTTATTTAATATTTCAGTTTTATACTTATTTCAAAATTTCATTACCCAGAAATTCCTCTAATGATTTATATGTGTAGAAAGCTCCTAATATTACAGACCAGTTGAATTTCAAATTTGAGAAGGCCTGCAAAAATTTCAGAATGATGAAAATGCCTACAATACTGAGGTATGATTTATACTTATAGTTTTTCTTTCCACCTTTATTATTTCATATTTAAAAATTTAAGTTTGGTGGAGGGAAGAAAAAGATTAACTATTAGATGTCCTCTATTTCAATATTTTCAAAAATTATTTATATGATTTCATGTAGTGAATTTAATTCAGGTAACTATATTTCTGCAACTATTTAAATATTATGGTAGATTTAAAGAAATATTTTTGTAATG
>NEWO01000112.1:399884-427702 GCA_003013225.1 Phalaenopsis aphrodite
TATATATATATATATATATATATATATATATATATATATATATATATATATATATATATATTGAAGTTAAAATATCACCTTCTAAATCTTGTAATAGACAATGATATAACTCTTTAAGGAGGAGGACTATGCCAAGATTTTTTCTAAAAAATACCTCATAATTGAGGACAAGTATATGAAGTTATTGAAATGGTTGCCTTACTTTGATCAAAGCCAAGAACCCCCTATTGTGCCTATGTGGTATAAATTTATGGGACTGAAGTTACAATTATTCAATCATCAAACCCTCATCTACATAGAAGCAGCTTTTTGAAGACCAATGAAACTTGATGTTTCCACTTTCAACCTATCTAGACCCTTAGTTCCAAGAGTATTGGTAGATAGAGACATTACCCTCCATGTTGTAGATGTAATTTTGATTAGTACAACCCATAATGGGTATTGAAAACCTGTGATGATTGAGCAGAGGCTTTATTTTTGTGGTAGTTACAGAATTTTTTGTCACATAAATGCCAATTGCTTTATACTATATCTTGGAAAGGGGGCACACCCCTTCAATGTGCATAAACAATCCAACTACACTGAGCAATGACTTGGGAAGTACTAAACCTGAGATCAATACGGTTAAACCTACTAAAGTATAGGAGGATAATTTAGCCATTAAGGAATTGAATCAAAGAAAAGATACTCAATTAATTCCAGCAAATGAAGAACCTATTAATGAGGGTCATGGAATATTAACTACTGAAAATGGTGATAGGCCCCTTAATATTCTTATGCACCATAAAGAAAGAATAGAAGAAATCTCTCCACAAACTCAACACCCTCAGGTTGTTGAATTTGCAGTCCTTAACCAAGACAATCCTGAAATGCCTCTCCTTGCAGAGAGCATGGAGGAAATCAGAGAGATGCATAAAAGAAGTGGTTGCATGAAATGCAGTTTTGAATTAGAAAAATATGAAGTTAGATTGCACTTTTAATCCTAAAATTCTGAGTCCTTAGTGACGGTCACAAGGAAACCCCCCCCCCTCCCGCATCAACATTTAACTTACTATGCTAGAATATTAAGGGAATGTTAAATCTTGATTCCATTAATATAATCCTTAATCTCAGTAGAATTTTCAAACCTTGTGTTATAGCTATTCTTGAACCTTTGTTGAAGAAAATAAAAAGGGTATCATTAAAAAATTTTCTGGTTTTCAGTTCACTGCTAACACCAACAAAAAGATTGGGGTTTTCCTTAAGAACCTACATGAAGTATCAATGTTGATCACCTTCAGTTCTTACACATTTATTCGAAATATGATGCTTTAGGTTCCTATCTTAAATTTGTTTATGTTGGCTATACAAAATTTAATAAATATGAACTTTGGTTGTACTTGAATCAAATTGGTGGCAAAATGAATCTTACATGTTGTGTGAGAGGTGATTTCGATTGTATTGTTAATCCTAATGACAAATGGAGAGGTAAACCTGATGAGGTCAATTCTATGTTAAAATTCTCACAAAACATCACTGATGCCCAGCTTATTGATTTGGGTTTCCATGGCCCAGCTGATACTTGGGAAAGAGGGAAGCTACATGAAAGGTTAGATTGGTTTCTCATGAATTCTTCATAGCTTTAAACATATCTCCACACTTCTGATAAGCATTTGCCTTTCATTTGAGTGCACCAAAAATATATGCATTTTAGACCTATATTTTATATTCCTTTTTGGTGATATTGCGCTTTAAAGGTATTTTTCATTTTTTATTTCAAGTTGATGATTTTAGCACTTGGAGAAAAAAAGGAAGCAAAAAAAGATGGAATTTGGATTCAAAATGACATTTTGGAGAGAAATACTCAGTGCCGACGGCGCTAGCATGAAGGAAGGAGTCTATAATTGCGAGGATGCCAACAACACTAGACTTGGTGTCGATTGTGTCATTATACAGAGAGCTTCAAATAAATTTTGGGCCACTGGTGACAGCGCAAGTGTTGGTGATGGAAAAATTTCTAGAGATTCGATGAATCTAGACGCTTTTGAAGACTTAGTTGACATATCTCTTGAAAAACCAACATTATGCTCAATTTAGAGGGAAAACTGATTAGAAAAAGAAGTCCTTTAGTGTCTCATCGTTTTCCACTAGTGTTCCACTGTGTGTATTGTTCTATCGTGTGTATTGTGTAGTTTGTTGAGTCTTGAGTCAGTTCTTTAAGTTTGGTGGTGAGTTTAAGTGTGATTTCTCCTCTTGGAGTTGTTGGAGAGGGAGAAAAGTGAGATATTTCTTCTTCCTTACATCTTCTAAGAGAGAATCAAGAGCCCTATAAAGTGAGAAAGAGATTCAAGAGAAGCTTCAAGGGATTTACTTTGAGGAAGAGTTATAGATAAGTGGTGTTTGTTTATTATTATTTTATAAACTTTTTTATTTTAAAAAAATATGTTTTATTGTATCTTCCTCATGAGTTTTAAGTTGTATTCTTTGTTTTTCTCCATACTGTAATACATGGTGAAATAAAGAGATAATTTGGATGTGCCATTTTAAAATAAAAAAATAAATTGTGATTATTTTTTCACTTCGTTCTTAATTTAGTTTTCAATTTGGCCAATTGAAATGTTAAAATCTGTTGTGAAGTATATGGTCCGGGAAATGGAGTATGAGTTTTATAACAAAGTGATAATCAGATTCGATTATAGGAAGGAGTGTTTTGTTCATGGAATTGGGTGCAAAGAAATAAGGAATTATACATTACTAGGCAAAGAATTGAAGATTTTAGGGTGACAGAGTAAAATCCCCAATTTGGTCTTAGTGTTTAAGAACTGAAGTGAGAGTTAGCCTTCAGGGGAAGGGAAGTGGAAGCTCTGGAGTAAGAGCTAGTATCCTCTCAGCCTAACCACAGATTTAGGAACTGAACCTAAGATTATCCAACGATTCTCTATAACACTTGACCGAGGGTAGAGAATTAAAACTGCTCCTATTTGGCTTAATAAAAATTCAAACCATTTACCTCTCTCATTTAACTAAAAATTCATTGTAGTGGGAAAGATGCTTTCTCATATTTAATAACTTTTTCACAAAAATATAGAGATAGTTTACTAGTAATTTCTTAACTTTGCTTTACAGTTTCGCTAATAGTTGGCAATTTATTTCTGTTAGCACCCTAAACATTTAAAATTAGTGTAGTAGATTTTCTTTATCATTTTGGATTTCATGATTTCAAATTTTATTACGAGTTACACTTTCCACGTAAGATTGATATTTGGGGCTCAATCAGAAAGTCATGTATTGCTTGGTAAAGATACGTATACTTGCGTAGAATCCCAACATTAATTGCTTCAATTTCTTATTCATCAATAATAAATCAAGTTTTGACACCGTTGTAAAGCGGAGTCAACTTTATTTATTTTGCACATCTATAATTTCGGGATTATGTTTTTGGCGTCGTTGCTGGGAAGATAATGGTAAATTAAATAAATTTGTTAAATTAGGTACATTATGAAATTTAACAATAAAGTAAATAATTTAGTACTGTATGAATTAGAGTTAGAATGTACTATTAGAAAAATTTGAAAACAAGAAACAAAAATTAGAAATTTGAACAAAATGGTGAGTAACTTAAATAATCAAATAGATGAAAATGAAAATCGATTATTCTAATCCTACAACAGATGAACTTTAATTGACTATTCAAAATCTTGATATTGGTGCTAATTCATTTGAGCTTAAACCTGTTATTATCCAAATGATACAAAATAATCAATTTGGAGGAACACCTACTGAAGATTCTAACTTACATTTTGCTAGTTTTTTAGAAATATATGCTACTTTTAAATATGATGGAGTGTCTAATGATGTTGTCATGCTTAGGCTTTTTTCCTTTTTCTTAGTTGGAATAATTGTAACAATTTGGTGAACCCCTCATGAAGTTCAAATAACCAAGTAAATCCTAACTATAGACCTTATTATCCTCCTAGATTTAATAGTAACTCACAAGTTACGGAGAAGAAGTTGCCTATGGAATAATTGGTGTTGCATATGGGAAATCAAATACAATGTGAAGGAGCTGCAATTAGAAATATTGAAAATCAATTAGGGCATATTGCTACTGCACTTTGTAACAAACCTCCAAGAATTCTTCCTAACAATGTTGAAGTTAATCCAAAAGATCAGAGGAAGGAGCAAATTAAAGTTATTCAATTACGACGTGGAAAAGAATTGGAGACAAGGGTTAAAGAGAAACTGAAGTTGAGTAGGAGAAGGTGGAATTTGAAAAAGATAATGATGATATATATTCTGATATAGATTCTTCAAACAAACAAATAAAAATTTCTTTAGAAAAACCTCCACCTTCGTTTCCTCAACAATTGAAGAAGCAGAGTAAAGATAAATAGTTTACAAAAATTTTGGAAATTCTTAAAAATTTAACGATAAATATTGCTTTCGTTGAAGCTTTGGAACAAATGTTAAATTATGTGAAATTTATGGAGGATGTAATAAACAAGAAGGGAATTTTATATATTACAAGACTGTCACACTTAATGAAGAGTGTAACAATATTATTCAGAAATAGTTTCTCAAAAAGTTAAAAGATCCTTGTAGTTTTACTATACCTTGTGCTATTGGTGAAATTTTTTTTGGAAAAGCCTTATGTGATCTAAGAGCTAGTATTAATCTTATGCCTCTATCAATTTTTAAAAGGTTAGACTTAGGAGAAACTTCCTACTCTTGCAACTCTTCAATTACCTGATTGATCAATAACTTATCTTAAAGGAGTTATAGAAGATGTATTAGTGAAAGTCGATAAATTTATTATTTCTTGTGGACATTATTTTTTTAGATATGGAGGAAGAAAAGAGATTCCTATTATTTTGGGGAGACCATTCCCTGCAACAGGGAGAGCTGTAAAAGATGTGAAAAAAGGAGAATTAACAATGAGAGTAAATGATCAAGAAGTAACATTTAATATAGCAAAAACTATAAAATATCCTGATATAGAAAAGATAATGAATGTTTTGGAATGGAAGTTACGATTATCTAAGTAATTAGCAATTTAAGGGAACGTTTGAGGAAAAATTAAGGCAAGAAGAGAACTTTGAGTATGAGAATGAGAATAAAGAAAAAAATGAGAATTTAGATTCTGATCAAGAAAATTTTGAGATTTTGGACCTTACGAAAATTGATAATAAAAATCTTATCCCTTCAAGCACTAAACCTTCTGAACTTTAACTAAAAGTATTACCTGCCCAGTTAAAATATGTGTTTTTAGGAAATTCATCTACATGACCTGCTATTATATCTTCTGATTTAACTGAATTTCAAGAGCAAAAATTAGTGGAAACTTTGAAAAAATATAAGAAGACCTTTCAATGGACTTTAGCAGATATTAAAGGAAGTTGTCCTTCCATTTGTATGCACATAATTCTATTGAATGAACAATATGAACCTAAAGCTGATCCTCAAAGAAGATTAAACCCTATAATGAAAAAGTGGTTAAAATGGAAATCTTAACATGGTTAGATGTTAGAATTATATATCCTATTCCAGACAGTTCTTGGGTAAGTCCCATGCACTGTGTTCCAAAGAAAGGAGGAGTGACAGTTGAAGTAAATGAGAAAAATGAATTAATACCAACAAGACAAGTTACTGGTTGGCGAATTTGTATAAATTATAAAAAATTAAATGCAGCCACTCGGAAAGATCACTTTCCTTTACCATTTCTAGACGAAATGATGGATATATTGGCTGAGCACAAATATTACTGCTTTCTGGATGGATATACCGGGTATCATCAAATTTTGATTGCTCATGAGGATCAATAAAAGACAACATTTACAAGCCCTTATGGAACATGTACTTTTCTTAGAATGCCTTTTGGACTTAGTATCGCGCATTTAACATTTCAAAGATGTATGATGTAATTTTTTTGTAATTTATTTGAATGTAGATTGGAAATATTTATGGATGATTTTTCTATATTCAAAAGTTCGTTTGAATTATGTTTAAATAATTTAAAAGAAGTTTTGGAACTACGTGAAAAAATAAATTTAATATTAAATTGGGAAAAATGTCAATTTATGGTTGCACGAGGAATTTTACTTAGGCATAAAATTTTTGAAAATGGCATGGAAGTAGAACTGGCAAAAATTCAAGTTATTGTGAAATTACTACCTTCAACTACGGTTAGAGGGGTAAGAAGTTTTCTAGGACATGTTGGTTTCTACAGGCATTATATAAATTTTTTTTCAAAAATTACTAAGCAATTATGTCAACTTTTAGAAAAGAATATGAAATTTAATTTTAATGAGGAATGCATAAAAAAATTGAATTATTAAAAAAAAAATTAATCACTACTCATATAATTGTTCCACTTGATTGGAAGAAAACATTTGAAATAATGTGTGATGCTAGTGATTATGTCATTTGTAGCTGTTTTAGGATAATGTATGACAAGGTTTTTAAAGTAAAATATTATGTTAGAAAAATTCTAAATGATGCTCAAATTAATTACACCAAGATTGAAATAGAGTTATTAGCTCTTGTCTATGCCTTTAATAAGTTTAGACCTTATTAAATTGGAGCTAAATGTATAGTGCATACAGATCGTTCTGCTATCAAATATTTGATGCAAAAGAAGAATGTTAAATCAAGAATAATTAGATGGACACTTCTACTGCAAGAGTTTGATTTTAGAAGAAATGAAATATTTCTAGAAGAAAGTAGGAAATATTTATAGAAGAAATGAAATACCTCTGAATTACACATTCGAAGTTGAAATTTTTGATGTGTGGGGATTAGATTTTATGGGACCATTTATGCCTTCATTTGAAATTTTTTATATATTGCTTGTTGTTTATTATGTATCCAAATGGATTGAGGCTATTGTTGTACCCAAATGTGACGTTCGAAGTGTTCAAAATTTTTAGATAAAAATATGTTTTACAAGATATGGAATGTCGAGAGTGATTATTACTGATGGGGGATCCCATTTTAGGAATAAGATGATAGATAAATTGATTAGAGAATATAATATCATGCATAGATTTTCAATGGTTTATCATCCCCATACTAGCGGTCTAGCAGAAATATCAAATCATGAAATAAAGTGAATTTAAAAAAAAAACTGTAAATTTTGATAAATTAGATTGGACTGCTAGATTAGATATTGCATTATGGGCATATAAAACTTCTTATAAGACTCCTATTCGAATGTCCCCATATAGACTTATTTTTGTTAAAACATACCACTTACTAGTAGAGTTGGAACATAAAGCATTTTGAGCTATTGAGGAATTTAATTTTAATTTAAAGGATGCTGGTGAGAAAATATTATGACAACTTAATTAACTTGAAGAGATTAGAAATGGAGTATATGATAATGCAATGATCTATGAAGAGAAAATGAAAATATTGCATGATCGAAAACTTATAAGAACGAAATTTGAACCTATATAAAAAGTTCTATTATATAATACTATATTAAGATTATTTCCAGGAAAATTGAAGTCTAAATGGTTAGGACCATTCAATGTGATCAAAGTCTATCATTATGGAGCTATTGTTTATGAGCATCCTAAAACTAGAAAGATATTTAAAGTTAATGGACATCAATTGAAACATTAATATGAAAGGCACATGCCAAAATTTAAAGAGATCTTGATGTTGAGTCATCCTAAATAAACATTGGTATGTCGGGCTGACGATGTTAAACCAAGCCCTTTGTGAGAGGCAACCCATATATATCATAGTTATTTTTAGTTTTTGTTTTATAATTGTTATGATGTATTAGGAGTTGATAATAGCTTAGAATTCTACACAATCTTATATATCATAAATCAAGATAAATGTTGGTTTTGAACAAAAATTTTGAAATCAGTTAAACTAAAAACAAAAAAGACATAAATTTGGTTCTGGCACGGACAGTGCCCAGTGTGGTTTTGGCATTTGGGGGAGTTTTTGGCTGACTTTGGCAGGATTTTGCTTTAAGATAACTGCCTAAGAGTGTTTTTAAATGCATGAAAACCATTTTGGACTACCAGAGACTTCCATATTTCAAAATCCATGACTTCCAATTCTAAAAACGCTTCAAGATATGGGATTTTCAGTTGAAGAAAGTTCTTCAGTTTTGTTGAACAAAAATTATATGACAAAGTCATTATGAAGATGAAGATTATCAAGGAGAGAGGCTTTATCAATTGTGGGTTTGATAACTCAAGTTTGTAAATTGAGGAAATCATAGTACAAAGACGTTGGGAAGTTCTATGCTACACTACCGTTGAAGAAGTTGTTCCAGTGGTGAAAGAATTCTATTCTAATATTCATGGAAGTAACCAGGTAGTTGTCTTTGTTCAAGGTAAGTGGGTACCATTTACTCCATCATGAATTAACAATGTGTTTTTGATAGAAATCATACCAATCTATCACTATGCTAACTTTATTCCAAAGAAGGATTCAATGTATGATGTGTCCTGATTTCTGACTGATGAAAGTGATAATTAAGAAATTTGAAATGACAGGTGCGTTAGATTATCCGCTTCACTGCTAAATCCGATATCTAAATAATGACATTTCTTCATCTCTATGAAATTACTCCCTACAATGAGAATTAGTTGAGTTACAAAAGAAAGTGCAATTTTAAATTATTGTATTCAAAAGGGAAAGCCCATTGATGTGGGATCAATTATTGTTAAATCTGTTTTGGGTTTGATAATGCATGGGCCTATATATGGACTGGGGCATCCATCTACGATCGTCTTACTTTGCAGTCAATCTCAAGTACTATATGAAAGTTGGGAGAAAGTGTTATTACCATGGATACCCATGGATCCTATTGATGCAAACTATATCGGGAGTGGAAGACATTATCTTGGATCAATCATCACATGCTTTGACACCCTTAATGCCGTGTACAGTTGGAAGTTCATGAGTTTTGGAGAAGAAAATAAAAAACACAGAAAGTGAACTTCATAACATCATGAATGCAATAGGAAATATTTTTAATAATTTTGATCACTTAGATTGGAGGATGAAGGAACGTTTTGGTCATACGGGATGAATTGAAGCAGGTTTGGTACAGATGTTCAAGAAGAATGAATGGATCGATGAAAATTTGACTGATAAATTTCCGTACCAACATCTCTACAATTTGTACATGCATCATCAGCCTATGGGTGATATTAGAGGAGGAGACAATACTGAAGATGAAGAGGAGTAATTAAGGAAGTTGAACTTTCTACTGTTTAAAATTAATTGTGTTTTTAATGCATTTTAGTTGGATTTCTTTGCTTTGAAACTCCTATCAATTTGATAGTGTGTGTAGTTTAGTTTTTAACATTCTTTTGTTGTGGCTTGATTTTGATGTGGAATTATGGTGTGATTTGCTTTATATATGTGTTAGTGGGATTGAAAATCTATGTTGGTAAGAATTTAGAATTTCATATATAAAAGTTTGTTTTGTGTTGTTTGTAAAAACAGTTGTTTGTGGACTATTTAAGGATGAATTTTGTTGTTTAAAAAGACTAATTAGACATTGGAGTGAATTGGAAACAACTGAAATTACGAAAAGGCAAAAAATTGAAATTTTCAGCTCTATGCGAAAACTTGGATTTGAGGGGATTAGAAGACAAAAGAAGTTCAAATTTCTTCTTCTCTCGGTAAGAGCTACACTTTAAACTTAAGATTTTTTTATTTTCACAAAGGATTTCTCATACATTACCGAGATTTAAAATTTTAAAATTTTTTGGAACATTTTGAGAAAATCTTTTGTTGAAGAACTCTTACTTAGTAGATTTAGGTTTAGAACGTTCCACATTACGATTTTCTGAATTTATTTGGATTTTATCATTTTTTTCTCAAAAATTGCAATAAAACCAATGACAGGCAAAGGAAAAAATGAAATTTGAATATGATGACCAAAGATTCGTCAACTTCAAAGGTAGTATTCATTACAATAGTCTACTGAATACAAAGAAAATAATTCAGGATCGAGAGTTCAAAAATCCCAGTGGTGAAGTCGAGAGATTTATTCTCGCTCGACTGTGGGAGAATTTCTATCTCTGTACGGTGGAGGCTGTAATTGGCATTTTTAGAGAGTTTTATACCAATTTAAGGGAGACTTTTGATGACCTGTCTATATTTGTGGTAAAATGGTTGAATTCACCTCTCGGAGGATCAACAAATTTTATCAGTTACAGGGAGCATATTAATGTGAGTGCAACACATTCTCTACTACAAAAGAGGCCTTGGATGAAATTATTTCATTTCTTATTGATGGGAGAAGAGGTTGGAAGGTGAAGAACAACGCTAAGGTAAATAACCAAAGGAAAATATGTTGATATTTTCATACCTATTTTATACTGCTTTTAATGATATTACACTTTAAAGAAAGGTATTTTTGTTGTTTTGTTGCAGGAATGATGAATTAAGATCATTGGAGTAAAAAGATGCAAAAAGGAGCAAATTTGGAGAAAAAAAAGGGCCAAAATGTGGAGATTTGAACTAGGCCACCGACGACACCCTCGACCCCGCCGACGATGAGTTTTTCCCGAGGCGACAGGACAAAATTCTCCAGAAGTCCACCGATGGCACCCTCGAGGCCGCCGACGGTGAGATCGATGGCTATGCCTACTCAAGCTTTGGATAAGGCCAAATTTTGAAGGGATGCTTAAGCAAGTCTTGGGAAAGCTCATCCACAACTTTAAAAGAAGAATTTGGCCGAAAATTGAGAAGAGTCTAGAAGCCCTAGAGATCAGAGAGGTTCCATTAGTGTATAGAATTTCCAATAGAGTGTAACAATTGTGAGGAATTTTTTGACAGATTGTAAGAGTGGAGGGAAAGTGAGAGATTTCTTCCTCCTTGCTACTTCGAGGAGGAATTCTGTGATTTATAAAGAAAGGAAGAGATTCAGAGGAACTTCGAGGAGTGTTCTTGGGGAGAAATTAGAGATAAGTTATTTACTTGTTGTAGTTTGTATGACATAGATTTTATATATGAATTCTGAGTTTTGTTGTGTTTTTCCCATGAGATCTGAGTAGTTTTCTTTATCTTCTTCCTTGTCTCGAGATTCGTAAAATGGTGATTTGAATTGGTGAAGCCATGAAAATGTTTAAGAAATTGTGATGATCTTTTCACTTCGATCTTAGTTTACTTTCAATGTGGTCAATTAATTTGTTAAAATATGTTGAGTTTTACAACTTAAGTGAAGATTACATGCAAGATTCAGGGAGGTCAAAGCCCTTGGAGGTTGGGTGCAAATAAAAAGAGAAATAATATTATCAGGCGTAGAATTGGAGATTTTAGAGTGACAGACTAAAATCCCCAATTTGGTCCTATCGTTTGGCTGCTGAAGTGTAAATGTTAGCCCTCAGGTGAGGGAAACATGGGAGCTCCGAAGTGAGAGTCGACATCCTTCCATCCTAGCCACAGATTCAATAAACAAATGTAGGGTCAGTCAATGTTCTTTATGCCTGGATCAAAGAGTAAAGAATAGGTATGCTCCTATTTAGAACAATAATAATTGAACTAATTCACTTTATTCATTCACTATAATTTCTTGACAAAGAGAAGCATGCTTTCTTATATATCGAATATCACAATTAAACCCTCAGTATCATTAGTTATTTAATAGTTATTAAAATTATCTATTTATTTCAATTGCCTATTAGTGACAAATAAAAAAATTGAACTTCATTATTGTGCTTAAAGTATTGCTTTTCTAAAATCATAGTTCGCAGTTCTAAACCACTCCCTGTGAGATGAATATCTAGGACTCCATTAAAGCCCTATATTACTTGAGCGATACGTATACTTGCCTTGATAAATGTGACTTTACAATTATTGAATATTTATTATGTCCATATTTATATTGTATTTTAAGCATATTTAAAGTCGCCGATCAAGTTTTTGGTGTCGTTGTCGGGGAGTGATTGAGTGAGTGAGTTAAATCACGGTTAGAGTAACAGACAAATTAGGATTATTAGAAAATTTTTACTTGAATTGCAACTTATTTTTATATTTAGTTAATTATATTACTGAGTACTGATTTCAAATTGTATACGTCAATTTGGACTTGAAAATCTTATACCCTACGCTTCGAAATTAGAACGCATGTTAGAAGGATTAGAAAATTAAGAAGAGAACCTAGAAATTCTGATACAATGGAAAACAACCTGAACAATCAAGGAATAGAGAATGAACAACAACCTAGACCCTTAAGAGATTATGCAAATCCTACAGCGGATGAAATTCACTTATCTATCCAAAATCCTGATGTAGCTGCTAATTCATTTAAGCTTAAACCTGCTATTATCCAAATGGTACAAAACAATCAATTTGGAGGTACACCAAATGAAGATTCGAACTTACACCTCGCTAGTTTTTTATAACTGTGTGCCACTTTTAAATATGATAGAGTCTCAAACGATGTTGTTAGACTTAGACTTTTCCTTTTTCACTGAGGGATAAGGCTAAGATGTGGTTAAAGTCATTAGCACTGGGATCTATTATAACTTGGGGAGAACTTTCACAGAAATTTCTATCCAAATATTTCTCTCCATCCAAAACTGCTAAACTTAGAAATGACATAACATCGTTCTGTCAGATTGATGGACAATCAATATATAAAGATTGAGAGAGATTTAAAGATCTTCTTATGAAGTGCCCTCATCATTCGTTACCAGACTGGTTGATAATTCAAACTTTTTAAAATGGATTAGTGGGATCTCTTAGCTCGATTATAGATGCTACGGCGGGTGGTTCTTTATTTTCAAAACCTTTTGAAGAGGCTTATTTATTAATAGAAGATATGGCTACCAACAATTTTCAATGGTCCTCTAAGCAGGTAAATCTTAAAAGAGTAGCTAGTATCCATGATTTTGATGCAATATATATGTTAGCTTCGCAGATTGCTTCAATATCAAAGAAATTAGATCATTATGGGATGAATTATTCTCCAACACCTCCTACGATGGAAGAGAATTCATCTGTGCAATTTGTGGATGTTGAACCCTTATATGAGACCTTAAAGGCTATTAATAGAGCCAACAACCCTTATTCGAACTATTATTACCCACGTTGAAAGAATCATACAAATTTTTATTGGAATAACAATTCTTCTACAAATCAACAATGGGAAAACAACCCAGTGAACCCATTAGAAAATTAATCCAATCAAGGAAATGTTAACTATAGACCTTCTTATCCTTCAGGATTTAACAGTAATACTCAAATTAAGGAGAAGAAGTTGTCTATGGAAGAGCTGATATTAAACATGGGTCAACAATTGCAGAATCAAGGAAATTAATTACAAATTCAGGGAAATCAATTACAAAATCAAGGAACTGCTATTAAGAATATTGAAAACCAATTAGGGCATATCGCTATTGCTCTTAGTAACCGAATATTAGGAACTTTTCCTGGTATTATGGAACCAAATCATAAAGACCAAGGAAAAGAACGAATCAAAGCGATACAATTACGAAGTGGAAAAGTATTGGAAACAAGGGTGCAAAAAGAAACGGAAACTGAAAAAGAGAAAGTAGATACCAAAAAAGAGAAGGATCATGAGTACCCAGACTTAAAGTATCCATTTACACCAATGAAAATTACTGTGGAGAAACCTCTACCACTGTTTCCTCAAAGATTGAAGCAACACAAACAGAATAAACAATTTTCCAAAGTTTAGAAATTCTTAAGAAATTAACAGTAAACTTTCCCTTTGTAGAAGTTTTAGAGCAAATGACCAATTATGTGAAATTTATGAAAGATATTCTTAACAAGAAAAGAAAGTTCACGGATAATGAAACAGTTGCACTTAGCGAAGAGTGTAGTGCAATTATTCAGAAAAAGCTTCCTAAAAAATTAAAAGATCCTGGCAGTTTCACTATACCGTGTGCTATCGGAGAAAAATTTTATGAAAGAGCTTTATGTGATTTGGGAGCCAGCATTAATCTTATGCCTCTATCAATTTTCAAAAGATTAAGATTAGGAGAAGTCTCACCTACTTCTGTAACTCTACTGTTAGCGGATTGTTCAGTTACATGTCTTAAGGGAGCTATAGAAGATGCGTTAGTGAAAGTAGATAAATTTATCTTTCCTATGGATTTCATTGTTTTAGATATCGAGGAAGATAAAAAAATACCTATCATTTTAGGGAGACCATTTTTAGTTACTGGAAAAGCTATGATAGATGTTCAAAAAGGAGAATTAACTATGAGAGTTAATGATCAAGAAGTGACTTTTAACATTGCAAAAATATGAAATACCCTGCTGTTGAAAGAGATAATGAATGTTTTCGCATGGAAACTATTGAGCATCTATTGAACGAACATTTTAATGAACATTTTGAAGATAAAAAGCATTTTGAAGAAGAAGAATATTTTGTTGAGAAAGAACAATTTTAAAAGAATGACAAAGTTATTTTTGACGAATTAGAAAATGAAGAATTAGATTATGTTCATGAAAAATTTGAGATGTTGGATATTACGGAAAATGCTGATAAAAATATATTTCCATCAATTATAAAACCACCTGAACTTGAGATGAAAGTATTGCATAGCCACTTTAAGTATGTATTTTTAGGAGACTCATCTACATTACCTATTATTATATCTTCAGAATTAAATGATCAGCAAGAGCAAAGACTATTAGATACATTAAAAAGATATAAGAAAGTTTTTTGTTGGACCTTAACTTATATTAAGGGAATCAGTCCTTAAATCTGTACACACAGAATTATATTAGATGAACAATATAAACCAAGAGTTGATCCACAAAGGAGATTAAATCTGATGATGAAAAAAGTAGTTAAGAAGAAAATTTTGAAATTGTTAGACACTGGAATTATATATCCTATTTTAGATAGTGCGTGGGTAAGTCTAATTCATTGTGTTTCTAAGAAAGGAGGAGTGACTGTTGAAAAAAAATAAAATAATGAATTAATACCTATCAGAAAAGTTACTAGGTGGCGTATTTGCATTGATTATAGAAAATTAACACTGCCACCAGGAAAGATCACTTCCCTTTATCCATTTTAGATCAAATAGTGGATAGACTGGCTCGACACAATTATTTTTGCTTTTTAGATGGATATACCGTTTACGATCAAATTTCTATTGCTCTTAAGGATCAAGAAAAGACAACATTTACTAGTCCTTTTGGAAGTTTTGTTTCTCGAAGAATGCCTTTCGGATTATGTAATGCACCTGCAACATTTTAAAGATGTATGATGTCCATATTTAGTAAGTTTATTGATGATAGATTGGAAGTATTTATGGATGATTTCTCTGTATTTGGAACATCATTTGACGCATACTTAAGTTACCTTGAAAAAGTTTTGGATTTATGCGAAAGAACTAATTTGATTCTGAATTGGGAGAAATGTCAGTTTATGGTTGCAGGAGGAATTGTGTTAGGGCTTAAAATTTTGGAAGATGGTGTGGAAGCAGACCCTAGAAAAATTCAAGTTATATCTAAACTAACACCTCCTACTAATGTAAGAGAGGTTATGAGTTTTCTTGGACATGTTGGATTTTAGAGGCGTTTTATTAAAGATTTTTTAAAAATTACTAAACCTCTGTGCCAACTTTTAGAAAAAGACAAGAAATTTGAATTTACTGAAAGCTGTTTAAATGCCTTTGAATTATTAAAGGAAAAATTAATCACAGCCCCTATTATAGTTTCACCTAACTGGGAGAAATCATTTGAACTGATGTGTGATGCTAGTGATTATTCTATTGGAGTTGTTCTTGGACAAATGTATGAAAAGATTTTTAAAGTTATATACTATGCTAGTAAAACTCTTAATGATGCACAAAATAACTATACTGTTTCTGAAAAAGAGTTATTAACAATTGTGTATGCTTTAGATAAATTTAGATCTTATTTAATTGGAGCTAAATGTGTGGTGCATACTGATCACTCTGCTATTAAATATCTGAGGCAAAAGAAGGATGCTAAACCAAGGTTGATTTGATGAATACTTTTGATGCAAGAATTTGATCTTGTGGTTATTGATAGAAAGGGACTGATAATCAAATTGCTGATCATTTGTCAAGATTAGAAAATCAAGAATTATCCGGCACTGGCAATGAAATTACAGACAGTTTCCCTGATGAACCATGGTATGCTGATAATGCTAACTATATTGTAAGTGATATTTTGCCACCTATGGTGAGATTGCAACAACAAAGGAAATTCATTCATGATGCAAAAGCATATTTTTTGGATGAGTCTTATTTATATAAACAATGTAAGGGTCTTATTATGAGGATATGTGTACCTTATGAAGAAACTGAGCTGATCATTCAGAAATGTCATGATTTTAAATTTGGAGGACATTTTGGGATTGATAAAACTGCTTATAAAATTTTACAAATTGGATTTTATTGGCCTACCATCTTTAGAGATGTTTATAGATACATAAAAACTTGTGATTGATGTCAACGTGTAGGCAATATATCTAAAAGAAATGAAATGCCTCTGAATTTCATGTTAGAAGTTGAGATCTTTGACGTTTGGGGATTAGATTTTATGGGACCATTTATTCCTTCATTTGAAAACTTATATATATATATATATATATATATTAATTGTAGTAGACTACTTTTCTAAGTGGATTGAAGCACAAGCTTTACCTCGTTGTGACGCTAAAAGTGTTTCAAGATTTTTAATGAAAGATATTTTCACTAAATACGGAATGCCTAGAATGATTATCACTAACGGAGGATCCCATTTTAGGAATAAATACATTCAGAGATTTACAGAAAAGTTTAATATATTCATAAAATATCTACTCCCTTTCATCCTCAAATTAATGGGTTTGTTGAAGTTTCTAATAGAGAAATTAAACAAATACTTGAAAAGACTGTAAACCCTAGTAGAATAGATTGGTCCACTAGATTGGATATTGCATTATGGTCTTACAGGACTACTTATAAAACTCCTATTGGAATGACTCCTTACAGACTGACTTTTGGAAAGACTTGTCTCTTACCAGTAGAATTGGAGCATAAAGCATATTGAGCAATTAAAGAATTCAATTATAATTTGAAAGATGCTGGTAAGAAGAGATGGTTACAATTAAAAGAATTGGAAGAATTAAGAAATGTGTCTTATGATAACGACAGAATTTATGAGGAAAAATTAAAATTATGGCATGATCGGAAGATAAACCAAAAGAACTTTAAACCGGGACTAGAAGTTTTGCTTTACAACACTAGGGTGAAGTTATTTCCTGGAAAATTGAAGTCTCGTTGGTTAGGACCCTTTACTATGGCTCAAGTTTATACTTACGGAGCTGTTAAAATTGAAGATCAGAAAATGAGAAATAGATTTAAAGTAAATGGAAATAGATTAAAACAATATTATGAGGGTAAAAGACCAAAATTTAAAGAGGTTTTAATGATGAGTCAACCTGAATGACATCTGAATAGGTCGGGCTAACGACGTTAAACCAAGCGCTTTATGGAAGGCAACCCATGTTTATCTTTATTTTTATCACGATTATAATAGTTTTATTTGAAATTATCATTAGTTTGTGGTAGTATTAAACTCTACTACTCTTATTTGCCCTTGAAACATCTTAAAAATTGGATCCATGAAGAAAAATTGGAACGCATTCGGACCAGAGTGAAACTGTACAAATTTTGCCTTAGGAGCCGACGNGACAAAGAGAAGCATGCTTTCTTATATATCGAATATCACAATTAAACCCTAAGTATCATTAGTTATTTAATAGTTATTAAAATTATCTATTTATTTCAATTGCCTATTAGTGACAAATAAAAAAATTGAACTTCATTATTGTGCTTAAAGTATTGCTTTTCTAAAATCATAGTTCGCAGTTCTAAACCACTCCCTGTGGAATGAATATCTAGGACTCCATTAAAGCCCTATATTACTTGAGCGATACGTATACTTGCCTTGATAAATGTGACTTTACAATTATTGAATATTTATTATGTCCATATTTATATTGTATTTTAAGCATATTTAAAGTCGCCGATCAAGTTTTTGGTGTCGTTGTCGGGGAGTGATTGAGTGAGTGAGTTAAATCACGGTTAGAGTAACAGACAAATTAGGATTATTAGAAAATTTTTACTTGAATTGCAACTTATTTTTATATTTAGTTAATTATATTACTGAGTACTGATTTCAAATTGTATACGTCAATTTGGACTTGAAAATCTTATACCCTACGCTTCGAAATTAGAACGCATGTTTGAAGGATTAGAAAATTAAGAAGAGAACCTAGAAATTCTGATACAATGGAAAACAACCTGAACAATCAAGGAATAGAGAATGAACAACAACCTAGACCCTTAAGAGATTATGCAAATCCTACAGCGGATGAAATTCACTTATCTATCCAAAATCCTGATGTAGCTGCTAATTCATTTAAGCTTAAACCTGCTATTATCCAAATGGTACAAAACAATCAATTTGGAGGTACACCAAATGAAGATTCGAACTTACACCTCGCTAGTTTTTTATAACTGTGTGCCACTTTTAAATATGATAGAGTCTCAAACGATGTTGTTAGACTTAGACTTTTCCTTTTTCACTGAGGGATAAGGCTAAGATGTGGTTAAAGTCATTAGCACTGGGATCTATTATAACTTGGGGAGAACTTTCACAGAAATTTCTATCCAAATATTTCTCTCCATCCAAAACTGCTAAACTTAGAAATGACATAACATCGTTCTGTCAGATTGATGGACAATCAATATATAAAGATTGAGAGAGATTTAAAGATCTTCTTATGAAGTGCCCTCATCATTCGTTACCAGACTGGTTGATAATTCAAACTTTTTAAAATGGTTTAGTGGGATCTCTTAGCTCGATTATAGATGCTACGGCGGGTGGTTCTTTATTTTCAAAACCTTTTGAAGAGGCTTATTTATTAATAGAAGATATGGCTACCAACAATTTTCAATGGTCCTCTAAGCAGGTAAATCTTAAAAGAGTAGCTAGTATCCATGATTCTGATGCAATATATATGTTAGCTTCGCAGATTGCTTCAATATCAAAGAAATTAGATCATTATGGGATGAATTATTCTCCAACACCTCCTACGATGGAAGAGAATTCATCTGTGCAATTTGTGGATGTTGAACCCTTATATGAGACCTTAAAGGCTATTAATAGAGCCAACAACCCTTATTCGAACTATTATTACCCACGTTGAAAGAATCATACAAATTTTTATTGGAATAACAATTCTTCTACAAATCAACAATGGGAAAACAACCCAGTGAACCCATTAGAAAATTAATCCAATCAAGGAAATGTTAACTATAGACCTTCTTATCCTTCAGGATTTAACAGTAATACTCAAATTAAGGAGAAGAAGTTGTCTATGGAAGAGCTGATATTAAACATGGGTCAACAATTGCAGAATCAAGGAAATTAATTACAAATTCAGGGAAATCAATTACAAAATCAAGGAACTGCTATTAAGAATATTGAAAACCAATTAGGGCATATCGCTATTGCTCTTAGTAACCGAATATTAGGAACTTTTCCTGGTATTATGGAACCAAATCATAAAGACCAAGGAAAAGAACGAATCAAAGCGATACAATTACGAAGTGGAAAAGTATTGGAAACAAGGGTGCAAAAAGAAACGGAAACTGAAAAAGAGAAAGTAGATACCAAAAAAGAGAAGGATCATGAGTACCCAGACTTAAAGTATCCATTTACACCAATGAAAATTACTGTGGAGAAACCTCTACCACTGTTTCCTCAAAGATTGAAGCAACACAAACAGAATAAACAATTTTCCAAAGTTTTAGAAATTCTTAAGAAATTAACAGTAAACTTTCCCTTTGTAGAAGTTTTAGAGCAAATGACCAATTATGTGAAATTTATGAAAGATATTCTTAACAAGAAAAGAAAGTTCACGGATAATGAAACAGTTGCACTTAGCGAAGAGTGTAGTGCAATTATTCAGAAAAAGCTTCCTAAAAAATTAAAAGATCCTGGCAGTTTCACTATACCGTGTGCTATCGGTGAAAAATTTTATGAAAGAGCTTTATGTGATTTGGGAGCCAGCATTAATCTTATGCCTCTATCAACTTTCAAAAGATTAAGATTAGGAGAAGTCTCACCTACTTCTGTAACTCTACTGTTAGCGGATTGTTCAGTTACATGTCTTAAGGGAGCTATAGAAGATGCGTTAGTGAAAGTAGATAAATTTATCTTTCCTATGGATTTCATTGTTTTAGATATCGAGGAAGATAAAAAAATACCTATCATTTTAGGGAGACCATTTTTAGTTACTGGAAAAGCTATGATAGATGTTCAAAAAGGAGAATTAACTATGAGAGTTAATGATCAAGAAGTGACTTTTAACATTGCAAAAATATGAAATACCCTGCTGTTGAAAGAGATAATGAATGTTTTCGCATGGAAACTATTGAGCATCTATTGAACGAACATTTTAATGAACATTTTGAAGATAAAAAGCATTTTGAAGAAGAAGAATATTTTGTTGAGAAAGAACAATTTTAAAAGAATGACAAAGTTATTTTTGACGAATTAGAAAATGAAGAATTAGATTATGTTCATGAAAAATTTGAGATGTTGGATATTACGGAAAATGCTGATAAAAATATATTTCCATCAATTATAAAACCACCTGAACTTGAGATGAAAGTATTGCATAGCCACTTTAAGTATGTATTTTTAGGAGACTCATCTACATTACCTATTATTATATCTTCAGAATTAAATGATCAGCAAGAGCAAAGACTATTAGATACATTAAAAAGATATAAGAAAGTTTTTTGTTGGACCTTAACTTATATTAAGGGAATCAGTCCTTAAATCTGTACACACAGAATTATATTAGATGAACAATATAAACCAAGAGTTGATCCACAAAGGAGATTAAATCTGATGATGAAAAAAGTAGTTAAGAAGAAAATTTTGAAATTGTTAGACACTGGAATTATATATCCTATTTTAGATAGTGCGTGGGTAAGTCTAATTCATTGTGTTTCTAAGAAAGGAGGAGTGACTGTTGAAAAAAAATAAAATAATGAATTAATACCTATCAGAAAAGTTACTAGGTGGCGTATTTGCATTGATTATAGAAAATTAACACTGCCACCAGGAAAGATCACTTCCCTTTATCCATTTTAGATCAAATAGTGGATAGACTGGCTCGACACAATTATTTTTGCTTTTTAGATGGATATACCGTTTACGATCAAATTTCTATTGCTCTTAAGGATCAAGAAAAGACAACATTTACTAGTCCTTTTGGAAGTTTTGTTTCTCGAAGAATGCCTTTCGGATTATGTAATGCACCTGCAACATTTTAAAGATGTATGATGTCCATATTTAGTAAGTTTATTGATGATAGATTGGAAGTATTTATGGATGATTTCTCTGTATTTGGAACATCATTTGACGCATACTTAAGTTACCTTGAAAAAGTTTTGGATTTATGCGAAAGAACTAATTTGATTCTGAATTGGGAGAAATGTCAGTTTATGGTTGCAGGAGGAATTGTGTTAGGGCTTAAAATTTTGGAAGATGGTGTGGAAGCAGACCCTAGAAAAATTCAAGTTATATCTAAACTAACACCTCCTACTAATGTAAGAGAGGTTATGAGTTTTCTTGGACATGTTGGATTTTAGAGGCGTTTTATTAAAGATTTTTTAAAAATTACTAAACCTCTGTGCCAACTTTTAGAAAAAGACAAGAAATTTGAATTTACTGAAAGCTGTTTAAATGCCTTTGAATTATTAAAGGAAAAATTAATCACAGCCCCTATTATAGTTTCACCTAACTGGGAGAAATCATTTGAACTGATGTGTGATGCTAGTGATTATTCTATTGGAGTTGTTCTTGGACAAATGTATGAAAAGATTTTTAAAGTTATATACTATGCTAGTAAAACTCTTAATGATGCACAAAATAACTATACTGTTTCTGAAAAAGAGTTATTAACAATTGTGTATGCTTTAGATAAATTTAGATCTTATTTAATTGGAGCTAAATGTGTGGTGCATACTGATCACTCTGCTATTAAATATCTGAGGCAAAAGAAGGATGCTAAACCAAGGTTGATTTGATGAATACTTTTGATGCAAGAATTTGATCTTGTGGTTATTGATAGAAAGGGACTGATAATCAAATTGCTGATCATTTGTCAAGATTAGAAAATCAAGAATTATCCGGCACTGGCAATGAAATTACAGACAGTTTCCCTGATGAACCATGGTATGCTGATAATGCTAACTATATTGTAAGTGATATTTTGCCACCTATGGTGAGATTGCAACAACAAAGGAAATTCATTCATGATGCAAAAGCATATTTTTTGGATGAGTCTTATTTATATAAACAATGTAAGGGTCTTATTATGAGGATATGTGTACCTTATGAAGAAACTGAGCTGATCATTCAGAAATGTCATGATTTTAAATTTGGAGGACATTTTGGGATTGATAAAACTGCTTATAAAATTTTACAAATTGGATTTTATTGGCCTACCATCTTTAGAGATGTTTATAGATACATAAAAACTTGTGATTGATGTCAACGTGTAGGCAATATATCTAAAAGAAATGAAATGCCTCTGAATTTCATGTTAGAAGTTGAGATCTTTGACGTTTGGGGATTAGATTTTATGGGACCATTTATTCCTTCATTTGAAAACTTATATATATATATATATATATATATTAATTGTAGTAGACTACTTTTCTAAGTGGATTGAAGCACAAGCTTTACCTCGTTGTGACGCTAAAAGTGTTTCAAGATTTTTAATGAAAGATATTTTCACTAAATACGGAATGCCTAGAATGATTATCACTAACGGAGGATCCCATTTTAGGAATAAATACATTCAGAGATTTACAGAAAAGTTTAATATATTCATAAAATATCTACTCCCTTTCATCCTCAAATTAATGGGTTTGTTGAAGTTTCTAATAGAGAAATTAAACAAATACTTGAAAAGACTGTAAACCCTAGTAGAATAGATTGGTCCACTAGATTGGATATTGCATTATGGTCTTACAGGACTACTTATAAAACTCCTATTGGAATGACTCCTTACAGACTGACTTTTGGAAAGACTTGTCTCTTACCAGTAGAATTGGAGCATAAAGCATATTGAGCAATTAAAGAATTCAATTATAATTTGAAAGATGCTGGTAAGAAGAGATGGTTACAATTAAAAGAATTGGAAGAATTAAGAAATGTGTCTTATGATAACGACAGAATTTATGAGGAAAAATTAAAATTATGGCATGATCGGAAGATAAACCAAAAGAACTTTAAACCGGGACTAGAAGTTTTGCTTTACAACACTAGGGTGAAGTTATTTCCTGGAAAATTGAAGTCTCGTTGGTTAGGACCCTTTACTATGGCTCAAGTTTATACTTACGGAGCTGTTAAAATTGAAGATCAGAAAATGAGAAATAGATTTAAAGTAAATGGAAATAGATTAAAACAATATTATGAGGGTAAAAGACCAAAATTTAAAGAGGTTTTAATGATGAGTCAACCTGAATGACATCTGAATAGGTCGGGCTAACGACGTTAAACCAAGCGCTTTATGGAAGGCAACCCATGTTTATCTTTATTTTTATCACGATTATAATAGTTTTATTTGAAATTATCATTAGTTTGTGGTAGTATTAAACTCTACTACTCTTATTTGCCCTTGAAACATCTTAAAAATTGGATCCATGAAGAAAAATTGGAACGCATTCGGACCAGAGTGAAACTGTACAAATTTTGCCTTAGGAGCCGACGGTGCCCTCGTCGCTGCCGACGGCGAGTTTTTCCCGAGAGTCCAGACAAAATTGACACAGAGGCTCACCGATGGTGAGACCGGCGAATTGACGGTTATGTGGGTTCAAATGGTGGTTTTTTCGCGGTTTTAGGGCGGGAATTGTATTTTTAACCTCAAAAATTCGATTTCTAGCTCATATTTTCCCTCAAAAAATGAAGTGAAACTCCACCAATTTCATTCCTATGACTTCCAATTTCCCTGATAATCCTAGAATGTAAGTTTTCAATCGGCGAAAGTTTTTTAGTGCGGAAGCGCAGCAAATCTTCAACAAGTTGCTGACAAAGAAAAGATTAATCAAAGAACGAGTATTCGTAAATCGCGGATTAAATAATCCCATGACGAATATTGAAGAAACGATAGTGCGGCGAAGATGGGAAGTGTTGTGCTACACTACTACCACCGTGGTGGTTCTTGTGGTGAAAGAATTTTATGCAAATTTGCATGGAATCAACCAAGGAGTTGTTTATGTGTGAGGAAGATGAATCACTTTCACTCCAGCACAGATCAACGAATTATATATGATAGAGAATGTTCAAGTCTGCCACTATTCCAATTTCGTCCAAACAAGAAACCAGATGAATGAGATTTACCAAAATTTAACGGACGAAACTGATGACTGGGAAACAAGAGAAAATGGGTATGTTAGTATTTCTGCAACACTCCTGAATCCCGTTTTGAAACATTGGTACTTTTTCATTTCTGCAAAACTGTTACCGACATCAAAGATCAGTAAGTTACTAAAGAAAGTGCCATTTTGAATTACTACATCCAAAGGGGACTGCCGATAAACATTGGATCTATAATTGTGAATTCACTTTTGGGCCAGATCGTTCATGGATCAACTTATTGGCTTGGACACCCCTCCACAATTTTCTCACTTTGCAGTCAGTTCCAAGTTTCCTATGAAAATTGGGAAAAGGTACAGCTACCTTGGAAACCTTTGGATCCCACTAAAAGAATCTCAGTTTGTGATGATGAAAATGACATGACAATTATAGTAGATCAAGCGTCTCAGAATTCACTGCCAGTTCAAACCTTAGTCCCTGATAAGTTTCTTGTGATACTGCGCTGAATCAAGAAATTAGAAAAGAATGTCTAAAATGTCATGAATGCTATTAATAATATTTTCGATTTCTTCAATCATCTAGATTGGAGGATGAAGGAACATTTTGTGCACTCTGGACATTTAGATGAGCTTGATACTACTGATGAGGAGGATGAAATTGATAGCGGAGGATTCTACTGAAGAATTTCCATTCCGACCCTTTTACAACCTCTTCATTCATGTGTAATCAATGGGTGAACTCAGAGGAGAATCGAGTACCGAGTCTAAAGATTAGTAGATTTATATTACTACCTATCTGTCTATCTATGTATTTTGATTTGAACTTTATATTTGTTTTGCTTTCGAATTATGCTTATAGATCCATGTATAGTTGAGACTAAGCATAAGATGTTTTTTTTTCAGCGTTTTGAGTGTTGTGGCTTGGATTGCGACGCTGAATTAATGTATTGAGGTTGAGAAAATACCAAACTTAGGTGTGTCATGTAACGTATATTGTACCCCTTGGAATTTATATATAAATGTGATGTTTTGTGTTGTGAAAGTTTATATGTGCTAAGTACATCATTTAGTCACTTCAAATCATGTCTATAATGATTAAACGGATGTCATTTAGGCTTGGAATTGATCGAAATAGCAAAAAACTGGAATTTGGACAAAATCAATAGAGCCCGCCGACGGTGCCCTCGACGCAACCGACGCTGGATTTTTCCCGAGACTTAGAATTTTAATTCTAATGGAGCGCGTTGAAGGCGCCATTGAACCCACCGACGGCGAGCTCACAATAAACATTTTTAACCGCGATTTTTACCATCAACCGCCACTATTCATCATCCCCTTCCTCCTAAAAACGCCATTTTTAACCTAAGGCTTGAATGATATTAGATTGGGAGGCAATTTCAAGACTTTTTGACATCGGATTTGATTATCTTTATGTAACAGCTTCACTCCAAGCTAAAAATATTTTATTTTCACCATGGATTTCTTCCACATTGAGGAGATCTGAAAATTTTGAGAATGCGAAGAAAATTTGGGAAGAAATTCATGGATCTTAATGTTGAACTCTTCAAATTACCATTGGAAGCCATGATTTGCATATTTGAAGTAATTTTTGGAATTTTTCTAAAATTTGATTAGATTGAAATGGCTCCTCATCAAAAGAGAAGAGTTTAGTTTGACGAGTCTCGCTTCGTCAATAGGACGACTCAAATAAAATTTACTTCCATATTTAAAGAAAAGAAGTGCATACAAGATCGAGTTTTTGAAAGTTCGGGAGGAGAAATTAAACAAGTTATTATCTAGTGGAGGTGGGAAAACTTTTGTTACACCACCAATGAAGCTAATGCAATTGTTGTGAAGGAGTTCTACGCCAATGTGATTTATTCTGATGACGGAATCGTTCAAGTGCATGGATTTCCTGTAGAGTTTACTGCTGCCCGTATTAACACTTTTTATGAAGTCCCAGACTCTTATAGCTGCCACTATGAATCCTTTAGTACAATGGAAGACCCCCTCAATGATGTGATCAACTTTCTCACTGATGGGAAAGAAACATGGAATATAAAGCAGCGAGAACGGGTAAATTTTTCTGATTCCGTGCTGAATGCCACCTCTAAAGCATGACACTATTTCATTTCTTCTACTCTATTACTGACCTATCACGATAGTGAGGTAACTAGAGATAGAGCTATTCTGAATTTCTGTATTAAGAATAGTAGAATTATAAATGTGGGGAGAATAATTCTTAAGAATATATTGACTACGACAAGGAGTGAGAATAATGGATGTCTAGGACATCCTCGACTTATTTATACAATTTGGAAACTTTTTTGAGTAGAATTTTGAGATGAAGAATGGGTTTATCCTATGAAACCCATTAGTAAAGCTAATTTGAAGGCTTGTGAATCCCATGAGAAATTGAGAACTGGGAGTAGAAGTCAAGAACCTTCTACTAGTGGAGATATCCTCTCTACAAGTTATGACCTTCTACCTTCTAGTTCCCCTACCCTCTCTGATTTGATGAATGACTTGACCTTGCAGCGGAAGAGCATAGAATTGATAAATGAAATGATTGGATGTTTCGAACGTCGACACGATTACGATATTGAGTACCTGCAGAGGCATTCAAATTTTGAGGTAGCCTATTATGAAGCTCAGGCCCGACACTATAGAGGTGAGCCTGATGTTACGTTTTTTGAATGCCCTCGATATACTCAGTATCAACCCAATCTGCCTGCTGATCAAGGCGATGAAGATATATCTTGGGATTTTGATATTGAATGAAATTGATGTGCTTATATTTGTTTTTTTATTTTATGTAATCTTTGTGTAATAGAAGTAGATGTTTGGACTTTCATTTTTAGTATTACGTTGTACTTGGATAATTTTAATTTTTGTTATAAAGTTAGTGTTATAGTTAAATGTGCATGTGTAGTTTAATAGATGTTGTGTAGTGTTGTGGATGGTAATGTAATGTGATTTTTATTTTTGCATTTCAATTTTAATTGTTTTGTTTAGTATTGTGGTTGTGTTAGGAAATATTGTGTTTGTTTTAGTTTTATACTTATTTCAAAATTTCATTACCCAGAAATTCCTCTAATGATTTATATGTGTAGAAAGCTCTTAATACTACAGACTAGATGAAGTAAAAATTTAAGAAGGCCTGCAGAAATTTCAGAATGATGAAAATGCCTACAATACTGAGGTATGATTTATATTTATAGTTTTTTTTTCACCTGTATTATTTCATATTTAAAAATTTAAGTTTGCGGGAGGGAAGAAAAAGATTAACTATTAAATGTACTCTATTTCAATATTTTCAAATATTATTTATACGATTTCATATAGTGAATTTAATTCAGGTAACTGTATTTTTGTAACTATTTAAATATTATGGTAGATTTAAAGAAATATTTTTGTAATGAAAATTAATTTTTGTAACTTAAGATATTTAGTATAAGAGAATAA
>NEWO01000112.1:427802-504216 GCA_003013225.1 Phalaenopsis aphrodite
AAATGCTTTCAGTTTCAAATTTAGGGAAAGAAAAGTGAAGTTCAAAATCATTAAAGGCTATCCATATATAATAATCCTCACTTGAAAAAGAAAAAAGAAAGGATTGAAAACAATCCCTGAAATGAAAAGAAAAATATATAGGATTGAAAACAATCCAAATGAAAAAGAGAAAAGAAAGAAAAAAAAATTATGGAAGTGAGGAGAAGCTTGAGGATATGCCTAATCAAAAATTGGCTTCACTGGACCTACCTAAATGGGAAAACTTAAATACATGCCTGAACTTATACTTATGGAATAGGTCTTTTACTAGTAGAGTTCTCAAGAATTTCCTATCTTTTGGATATTCTAAGTTACTTAATATTACAACATATAGTCATCCTTGAAATAAATAGAAGACTAGAACTCTTAAACTTGATGACTAGATAATCTTGTGGCTACATAGTTAATTCAATTACTTGAATTTTTTCTGAAAATCTCACTATGATATTTATTTAAGTCAAACTTATAGTATTTCTTAATTAAAACTTTATTGCAATAGATCATAACTTTTATATAGTACCAAAATTATGTAATGACTAGTAATAGATAAGTTTGAGAGATTTTGACCAAAAAAAAATATGTTGAGATTTTCATACATATTTTATTCTGTTTTTAATGAAATTGCACTTTAAAGAAAGGTATTTTTGATGTTTTGTTGCAGGAATGATGAATTAAGATCATTGGAGCAAAAAGATGCAAAAAGGAGAGAATTTGGAGCGAAAAAGGGCCAAAATGTGAAGATTTGAACAAGGCCGCCGACATCGCCCTCGACCACGCCGACGACGCCCTCGACCACGCCGACGGTGAGTTTTTCTCGAGGCTATAAGAAAAAATTCTCCAGAAGACGGCACTCTCGAGGTTGCCGATGTTGAGATCGACGGTTATGCTGACTCAAGCTTTGAATAAGGCCAAATTTTGAAGGGATGCTTAGGTAACTGTTGGGAAAGCTCATCCACAATTTTAAAAGAAGATTTTGGCCAAAAATTGAGAAGAGTCTAGAGGCTCTAGAGGTTAGAGAGGTTCCATTAATGTATAGAATTTCTAATAGAGTGTAAAAATTGTGAGGAATTCTTCGAGATATTGTAAGAGTGGAGGGAAAGTGAGAGAGTTTTTCCTACTTGCTACTTCGAAGAGAAATTTTGTGTGTTATAAAGAAAGGAAGAGATTCAGAGAAACTTCGAGGAGTTTTCTTGGGCAGAAATTAGAGATAAGTTATTTACTTGTTGTAGTTTGTATGACTTTGATTTTATGTATGTATTCCGAGTTTTGTTGTGTTTTCCCTATGAGATCTGAGTAGTTTTCTCTGTCATTCTCTTTATCTCGAGATTTATGAAATGGTGATTTGAATTGGTGAAGCCATGAAAATATTTAAGAAATTGTGATGATCTTTTCACTTTGATCTTAAATTACTTTCAATCTGGCCAATTGATTTGTTAAAATATGTTAAGTTTTACAACTAAAGCGTAGATTACATCCAAGATTCAGGGAGGTCAAAACCCTTGGAATTTGGGTGCAAATAAATAGGGAAATAATATTATCGGGTGTAGAATTGGAGAATTTAGAGTGACAGACTAAAATCCCCAAATCAGTCCTATCGTTTGGGTGCTGAAGTATAGATGTTAGCTCTCAGGTGAGGGGAACGTGGGAGCTCCGAAGTGAGAGCCGGTATCCTCCTAGCCTAGCTGTAGATTCAGTAAACAAGCATAGGATTAGTCAATGTTCTTTATGTCTGGACCAAAGGGCAAAGAATAGGTATGCTGCTATATGACACAATATAAATTGAACTAATTCACTTTATCCATTCACTATAATTTCTTGACAAAGAGAATGATGCTTTCTTATATATTGAATATCATAATTAAACCCTCGTCAGTATCATTAGTTATTTAATAGTTATTAAAATTATATATTTATTTCAATTGCCTACTAGTGACAGATAAAAAAATTGAACTTCGTTGTTATGATTAAAGTATTGCTTTTCTAAAATCTTAGTTCGCAGTTCTAAACCACTCCCTGTGGGATCAATATCTAGGACTCCATTAGAGTCCTATATTACTTAAGCGATACGTATACTTGCGTTGATAAGTGTGACTTTACAATTATTGAATATTTTTAATGTCCATATTTATCTTGTATTTTAAGCATATATAAAGTCGCCGGTTAATAAACTTCCATGCTTCTATGTTAAATGTAATATCCAAAGCCTGACATTACTTTAAATTTGTGAGAATGATACCTACGTACCATCATAGTGAAGTTACTAATGATAGATCCATTCTAAACTTCTGTATCCAACAGATGAGCGGGATAGATGTTGGCTCTATTATCTATAAGAGCATTCGTTCTATTGTTATTGGTAAGGCGATTGGTAGGTTAGGACACCCTACCCAGATTTTCACATTATGCGAGATATTAGGAGTTGATTTTAGGAATGAGGAGGAAAGGATTGAGCCTCTTAAACTTATTGGACTAACAAATATTAAGACCTATGAATCTCATGTTGTATGGAGAATGGGAAGTACGAGTAACGATATTATTTCTACTGCTAGTACTCCTTTTTTCCAGGAACTTATGGAGCAGATGATGAACCTGTAGGGAGATATCTTAAGGATGGAGAGTAGGATTGAACATTTTTAGGCCAGGAATGTGCATAATGATGATTTAACAAGACAAAAGTATGAGTATGATGCTGCATATGATGATGCTATGGTTAGATACATAAGGGGTGACCACTCGGTACAGTTTCCTAGGTACTCTATGTTTTCCCCTTATCAACAACAAAACTTTGATGTAGAAGAAGAATAAGAAGAAGAAGAAGAAGAAGAAGAAGAGGATGAGTGAATATGTCTGCTTACTCACAATTCTGATCTTTTATTTAGTTTATAGTTTGTTGCACTTTGTTGTTGCTATTATTTAGTTCGTAGAGTGTGATACTTTGATTTGTATTGAATGTTACATTGTGAACTGTAGTCTGTAGAGCTATTTTTGAATTGAAATTTTTTTAGTACTATTGTTTGTTTTTATTACTTTATTGTATTTATTTTTTGTTAACTCTTTCTCAGTAGGTTTTTTTATATATATATTATATGTTATTTAATGTTTTAAGTATTGTAGTTTTTCATATTAGCACCTGTAATATTTCAGAGTTAAGTTTCAAAATCTAAACCTTCAACAGATAAGCCTTTTCTTTATGTATTAACTTTTTCCTCTCACACTGTATTTTCAGTTTTTCATGCTTAACCTTTTAAAATTCAAGTTTGGGGAGTGGGGATAAAAATTCCTTTTTAAAGAAAGAAACTTAATTTTACTTGTCCATATTTAACTATATTTAAAAAAATTTTAATTTAACATGACCTTAACTTTAGATGATTATATTTGGGTTTCTAAGGATATAGTGAGCTTGAGTAAAAATTTTCAATGATAATGGTTAATTCTAGAGATTAAGGTATTTGGTATGAGAGAACAGACTATGTTTTTCCATTTTAAGTAAATGAACTTGTATTTTTATTGTATTGAGAATCTTAGAGTTTCATGTAAAAAGAAAAGATTGAAACTTTATAAAAAATCATCAAAGCTAATATGAAATTTAAAAAGTGAAGGAATGTGAAAAGTTTTTAGATGAGGATAATGAAGTTCAAAATTATTAAAGGCTATCTAGATATAGTAATCCTCACATGGAAAAGAAAAAAAAAAGAGAACGAAAAGGAAAGAAAAATATGTGAGGAGAAGTTTGAGGAGATGCCTAATGAAAAATTGTCTTCAATTGAATCAACTTAAGGAATAAGGCTTAACTACATTCTCTAAACTTGTATTTAAGTACTAGCATATTTACTAGTAAAGTTTTCATGAAGTTCTTTTTCATATGGATATTATAAGTGGCTTTAATATGACAATTAACAATTTTCCTTGAAAAGAATGGAGAATCAGAAATCTTAGACTTGACTGTTAAATATTCTTATACCTTTAGTATTAACTTGAGTTATTTTAAATTTTTCTTAAGCTATGCTATGAAATTTTGTAGACCAAAATATGGAAATCTAAAAGTTAAACTCTTTACCACAAGTCATATTTTTATGTATTAAAGGAGTTACTTGAGGACAAGTAACATTTATGTTTGGGGGATTTTGATACATAAAAAATATATACATTTTTAGACTTATACTTTATACTCATTTTTGGTGAAATTTCACTTTAAAGAAAGGTATTTTTCATGTTTTATTGTAGGTTGATGATTTTTAGCACTTGGAGAAAAAAGGAAGCAAACCAAATGGAATTTGGAGTCAAAATGGCGTTTTGGAGAGAAATACTAAGCGCCGACAGCGCCAGCATGGACGTCGACAATGCAAGCATGAAGGAAGGAGTCCAGAATAGCGGGGGCACCAATTGCACCATTTTACAGAGAGCTCCAAATTAAATTTGGGCCACTGGCGCCGACGGCGCCAATGTTGGTGCTGAGCGATTTTTTAGATTATTTGATGAATCAGGATGCATTTTAAAAAGTTAATTAGCAAATCTCTAGGAAAACCAACATAGTGCTCTATATAGAGCAAAAATTGATCAGAAAAACAAGTTCCTTAGTGTTCCATCATTTTGCACTAGTGTTCCATTAAGTGTATTGTGTAGTGTGTTAGGTTAGTTCTTTGAGTTTGGTGGTGAGTCTAAGAGTGATTTCTTCTCTAAGAATTGTTTGAGAGGGAGAGAAGTGAGAGATTTATTCTTCTATACACTTTCTAAGAGAGAATCAAAAGTCTTGTAAAGAGAGAAAGAGACTCAAGAGGAGCTTCAAGGGATTTACTTTGAGGAAGAGTTACAAATAAGTGGTGTTTGTTTATTATTGTTGTAGAAAATTTCTTTTATTTATGAAATTCTATTTTTTTTTTGTATCTTCCTCATGATTTCTGAGTAGACTTCTTTGTCTTTCTCCCTACTCTGAGATATGGTGAAATGAAGAGATAATTTGGATGTGACATTTTAAAATGTAAAAATAAATTGTGATGATTTTTTCACTTTTTTAAATTACTTTTCGATCTGGCCAATTGAAATGTTAAAATCTATTGTGAAACATATGATCCAGAAAATAAAGTAAGAGTTCTACAACAAAGTGAGAATCACATTCGATTCCATGAAGGAGTGTTTCGTTCATTGAATTGGGTGGAAATAAATAGAGAATTATACATTACTGAGCGAAGAATTGGAGATTTTAGGGTGAGAGACTAAAATTCCCAATTTGATCTTACTTTTTAAGAACTAAAGATACAGTTAGCCATTAGGGGAAGGGAAGTTGGAGTCCGGAGTGAGAGCCAGTATCCAACCAGCCTAACCATGGATTTAAGGACTAAACCTAAGATTAGCCAACGATTATTTATAATACTTGAGCAAGGGTAAATCTGCTACTATTTGACACAATACAAATTCAAACCATTTACCTCTCTCATTTAACCAAAAACTCATTTTAGTGGGGAAGATACTTTCTCATATTTGATAACTTTGTCACAAAAATATAAAGATAGTTTAGTAGTAACTGCTTAACTTTGCTTTATAGTTTCGCTAGTGGTTGGTAATTTTATTCTGATAGCACCCCAAACATTTGAAATTAGTGTAGTTTATTTTCTTTATCATTGTGAATTTCCTGATTTCAGTTTCCATTGCGAGTTTACACCTTCCTCGTGGGATTGATATTTGGGGTTTAATCAAAAAGTCCTATATTACTTAATGAATCCGAACATTAATTGCTTCAATTTCTTATTCAACGATAATAAATCAAGTTTTGACACCATTGCAAAGCAGATTTAACTTTATTAATTTTACACATCTATAATTTCGGGATCAACTTGTTTTGATCACGGGCCATTATTGTTAAACATTTCTATAAATTCGTCTATATTTCCTCCTAAATTTAGGTATTTCAATGTTTGCACTGAACACCAAAATTTTCTAAGAGTAGTTCAAGATGTCTGGGCTAGTATTGATGTGCACCCTAATTGGAAAAAAAATTTGGTTCTTAAACAAGAAAGTCATGAATGTCTTAAACACATGGAACTGGGAAGTTTTTGGGCATCTGTTAGATAATGTCAAATAGGTTGAAGAGAGGGTGGTATTACTAATGTTGTTATGGATAGTGGGCTACTTTTGAGGAGGATCTTATTGAAGCTAATGAGAACCTTTCGTAAGAAATCCACTGGGAGGAATTATTTCTTAGGAAAAAACCAACAAACTTCAAGTTTAGTAACTGTGATAGAAACACAAAATATTTACATGCCTGAATTAAATTTGGATAAAAAACCATTGCAATCTTTTGAATCAAGGATTTGGATAGTAACTGGTAATAGATACCAATATCATAGCCTAGAGTGCTGTGGAATTTTTTTAATCTTTTATGAACCAGTCTGATGAACATCCTACAGTTGATTCTACTCTTTTTGCTGATTGATATGAAAGTACCAAAAGCATTCATCTTATGCAAATACCTGAGGAAAATGAAATCTGGGAAGCTCTGTTCTCAATAGATAGCAACAAAGCTATTGGGGCAGACAGATTCACATCTTATTTCTATAGAAAATCTTGGCATATCATAAAGAAAGATGTCATACCAACTATACAATGTTTTTTCCATGGTGATGATGTCCCTAAGTATTTTGCTACGTCCACAATTACCTTAACCCCAAAAGATGACAAGAAGAAGAGTTCGGACAAGTTTAGATCCATTGGCTGAAATATTGTTCTTTCCACGATTATCAGCAAAATTATTGTCCAAAGGCTCCTAGCATTTCTTTCACATTTAATTGCACCAAATGAATCAACGTTCATAAAGGGAAAAGATATCACTAATAATATTTTACTCACAGAGGAACTCCTTAATGACTTGGACAGAAAATGCAGAAGGGGCAATCTTTTATTCAAACTTGACCTTAAAAAATCATATGATTCTCTCAGCTAGAATTCATTAATTCAGGTGCTTAAAGCCATGGGAATTGATGAGCATTTATGTGAATTGATCAACAAATGGCTTAGGAACAGCTTCTAGACATTTTTTTATTAATGGTCAATCTCACGAGCTCATTCAAGCTAATAGGCGCACAAACAAAGAAACCCACCATCTCCTTATCTATTTATACATGCAATTGATTTTTTATCCAGGATCTTGAACCTAACTCAGCAATAACACAGTTACATGAGGTATGCAGACAAAAAATTTTTGCTGAATAAGTCATTTACTTTATGTCGATGATGTAATCATTTTCTTCAAGGGATCCAAACAATCTGTAAAGAAAACTATCAAATTTCTATATCATTTCCAAGAATTATCTGGCCTACAACTGAATCCTCAAAAAATGTCAAGTAAACATCAATAAAATTGTCAGTATTGCACAAAAGAAGAGGATCAGAGACTTCTCCAATTAATTAAAGGTAGAAGATTACAACAACAATATGATGAGGTGGTGAACGAATTGTTAATAAAATTTACTGTTGGTCATCCTCCTTTCTTTTAATGGTAGTAGAATAACTTTAATTAAGAGCATTCTAACACCATTCCCAATGTATAATTTGCAAATGATTAAAATGAAAAGAAGCACTCAGAATGTACTGAATGTCATGTTGAATATGTTTCTGAGGGCTGGCCAACATAAATAAATGCACTAGAAGAGTTTGACCAAGCTTTGAAAACCTACTGATGCTAGTGGTTTAGGATTCAAGGGTTTTCATGAACTCAATCAATTTTTCTTTTGCAAACTCTGGATAAAATTTAGAAGATAGGACACTCTCTGTGCATGATTTCTTTTCAAGAAATATTGTTCTAGAGAGCATCCTCTTGTGGTGCAACAAAAAATGGAGGACTCCAGATGCTGGAAACATTTGCTAAAGGTAAGAGAAAAATCTGAAGATTGTTATATATGGGATGTGGGGGAGGGAAATATTGACTTCTGGCTTGATAACTAGCTTTAGGATGAGAAATGTAAAAATATGGATCAGAGAGTGGATGCTCTTCCTATCTCTCTTAAAAACTATTGGAAGAACAAGTGTTGGGATATAAATGTGCTGGTCAATTTGGTTAGCCTTGATAAATGCAATTTGACCATTCAGCTCCCCATTTGCAATAACAAAAAAGACAACACTTTCACCAAAAAACCTAGAATTCAATGTCTCTCCAAATTCATTTACAACCAAATACATACATGGCTTAAGGTGGAATGAGGGATAAGAGTGTGGAAATAGAGGTTAAGAACTTCTATGGCCCTTTTTGTTGGAGATGTTTTCATAATATTGTACATTCTGATGATATATTAAAGCTAAAAGGTCTTAGAGGCCCATAGTGTTGTTTATTCTATAAGTAGGAGGAGGAATTACTTAAACTTATTATGTTAGACTGCTCCTTATCCAAAAAGGCATGGGATCAAATTATTTCATCTTTAAAGGTGGAAAATTTGAAGAGTAATTGGAAGTCCTTACAAGACTGCTGGCTAGATTGGAAGAGTAAAAATGTTGAGCTGATTCCATGCATCACTTTTATTTGTTACAGATGGTCAGAAACAAGTGCAAATAAGAGTGGATGGCAAATCATAATATAATAATTATAAATATATTGACCTATATATAGAACACTAGTAAATCTTACAACCATAACATCACTAACAAGGATTCTATTCTTCTTTCTACTATTGGGGCTACACCTAGATACAAAATTCAGAAATTTTTTGGAGGAAGCCAAATACACCTTGGATGAAGTTCAACACTGATGGTAGCTACCACACAGAAATAGCTGGCATGGGAGGGATCTTCAGCGATTGCTTTGGTAAATGTTGTTATTTTTATCCTCACCTATCATGGTTGACAATGCATTACAAGTTGAAGTACAAGTTGTCCTTTGGGCTCTCAAAATTGTTGTTTGGTCTAATTGGGTTAATATACATTTGAAGCTAGATTCTGACATCATTATTTGTAAACATTATGAGGGGATAAGGTTAAACAATTGATCACTTGGGTTTATGCTGACGTGACTTCTGACTTCTGACTTCTGGTGGGTCATCTTTGAGCACACTTGTTTTCCAGTCTATAAGACCTCTTCAACACTCGTGTTGGCATATTTTGGGTTTACAACCTTCTACCCCTGTATACACAACAATTGGAAGAGTGCAAGCTCTTGATTTTCATCACTTAAGATACGATGATGCCATAAAATTTGTGGATGTTGATAATCTCACCATGGAATGAATGTTCGAGGGGGAGAGAAAACTACCTAGTAAAAAGAAAGCTCGTTGTCATAAAGAATTAATGCCGGGAACATTTCTTCATGTGGAACCTGAATGATTTGGTTGCCATCAAGAGTCTCAATGTTGACTTATGAAACTTCAAGGTAGTCAAAATGGCTAAATTGGAGGCAAACTCAATGTCATCAACTGCCATGGCTCAATTCTTGAATACGTCCGTCGTGTGAACAAAGAGAAAACCTAGAAAAACAAAGAAAAAAAATTCAACATGTGGCTATAAAATACCGACATACCCAGCTGACTAAAATGTGGCAAATATTACGAAAAACTTGCTATAGTTTACAATAAATAAAATATTATTTTCTCAGGTCATAACATTTAAAATGAAAATCAAAATATTTCACGTTTTTATCCTCGAATCAATATTCGTATACGCTTTAAATTCTTATTTGGATAAACCATGTACGGGCACTGGCTTACGCATATTGTAGTTAAAGTTTTATGTTTACTAATCTCATTTAATTTCACAAATAAATGAATAAAATTCAAACAAAAATGTTTGTCATTTTTGGGAACTGACAACAGAAAAGTTCCCCACAATTATACTTTTTTTAGGGGAACGACAATTAGATTTACTTTTCTCCACCCTATCTGGAGTAAAAATATTACACAGGACTTCCCGCATGTGGAGATACGTGCAGAGTCCAATGAATTCACTCCACACTCATGAAAGTGAGAAAAAAACCGACCGGGTTACACAGGAAAATATTTCTCTCATGTTGTTCATGTGTTATTGTATTTTATTCAAGTGTTATTGATGTGTCATTGTGTTATTATAACATCATGAATATTCTCAAAACACAATAACACATGAATAATATACAATAACACATGAATAATACAGAGGTAATATTTATCTGTGTTACTTGTGTTACCGTAAATATTCTCCTATGGCGTGATTTCATTCGACTCTGCACGTAACTCTACTTGCGGAGTCCTGATGTAATATTTTTTCCTATTTGAAATGTGACATAAGCCCGGCGTTTCGAAGTGGGGCAACCGATTACTTTAAATTTTTAGTTAATATTAGGGGAAGGCTGCATTTGAGAAAAAATAATTTTCTAAAGAAAAAAAACATTACGGAACACTTTTTATATAATATTATTCAATGTTCTCATATTGACTTTTTAACGCATCCTTTTTTCGCCCTTCATCTTTGGACATCCAAGTAACTTTTTATTTAACTAATCCGATAAATCCATATATGATAAATCCAAGGTTGCTAATTATTATGCAAAATTCATCTTATCCATTGTCAGAGTGAGCAAGTTGCGCTTTAATGCTCTTCTAGATTAAGCAAAGTTGAAAAATGTTTCAAGGGTGACATCAGTTAATTTGACAAGGGAGTGAGGACTTTCAACAATGTTTATAAGGTAAAAAAAAGGAATAATATCTCCAAGAAAATTGTGAATGGAACAGTATGGCTTGACGAAGACACTTTCACGTGGGCAAAGTCGCTTGCGATTTATTTCGGTCTTAGCATTACAACTAAGATTTAATTCTTAACTTAAACACGAATAACTGATTTTATATCAAACTGAAATACGTCTGCGACTAGTAACATGGACGAGTGATTTGCGGGTAAACTCATCGGTAAATGGAGAAAAATCAAAATAATTTTGATGGTTGTTTTCTTTACGTTAACACTAATGTGGTAACCATTATTTCAAGCGTTGATCATTTTGTCAACGATATTATCACGGTTGCCATCTTAATATATATATATATATATATATATATATATATATATATATATATATATATATATATATATATATATATATATATATATATATATATATANTATATATATATATATATATATATATATATATATATATATATATATATATATATATATATATATATATATATATATATATATATATTTATAACCTGTAGGCCAAAATATTAAGAAAAAGGAGGGTTACAAGGGTGAGAGTAAGTGGGTCCCTACAACCCACACCCTCGGTACACAAGTACTCAAATACATAAAAAACCTTCGAAAAATACTTGTATACTGCAAAAAGTGGTAAGAAACTCCAAAAAAATAATGTATCCATACAACAAATGCACCCACAGTACCAAAGCAAAATAACACCAATAAGTAGCAACGACAAACTGCGATACCACCTTAGTGCCACCTACAATGAAACCCGCGAAGACTGCCAAATAATACCAAATTGTTTCTGCAGCTAGCGCTAATACTATCACAGTACCATGACAACAAACACCCACGTTCAGCTGATGAATAAGTTCATAAGGAAATAACACGGATACACCTAATAACACTACCGAAATAGTATCCACATCAAATACAAGTATACAACCAACAACAGCGCCCGCGATAAGACCAATACTACCGTGATATCGCCTTCAACAACACCAATGTCAAAAGTCCAAATGACACCAAAAAGATGTCGCGGTCTTTTCCAATACAGCTGTAGTTCCACTGCAATACCACCCGAGGTCAGAAGGACAAAAGCTCCACATGACAGATAACACCAGCAAACAGTCTCAGTACGCCCAGCATTACATTGATGCAACCACAGAGCTCCAATACAACCATATTACAATGACAATAACCACCCATGGTTTGTCCGAATACAACCATAAAGCAAGGTAGAGCACAGGTAATCCTGAGTTGCAAATAACACCTCCCAAATGCAATAAAGCTAATACTACCGTGATAGGAACTAGATGAATTGTAAATACTCCAAAATGAATAACATCTGATGAAAATTAATAATTTTTGCATCTTATAAAGAGCATGGGTAAAATATCCCCAGGTACCAATAGCTTTAACATGGATGGATGAGTATTACTGAACAAGGGGGCATTTGAAAGAAACCTAGATATTGCAAGGTAGTTAGCACATTGATTTCCCTCTCAGGGATTAAACTCCATATGGAATGAATGGTGCTTGCAATTTGTTTGATTTGAATTGTCCAATACATAATATACCAATGGGCTTCAATTTGATTGGTAAGGACATGGAGCAAGATCTCAGCTACCCTCTATTTCTATAAATAGTCATTAAATGGTTAATGAACTATTTAGGCTAATCCAGACCCATTCTCTCTCTCTCTCTCTCTCTCTCTAATCTCAGACTCTCTCTCAACAGTCTTTTCCTTGGGTGTGCTTCACAAGACAATCTCAGATTTAACAGAAGTCATGCACAACTTCAACCTCTTTCAATAGATATTCTCTTATACTGCTTTACAAAGTTTAGTATTCCCTCTTCCCATTCAATAATGTGGACATGAAGAAAGAGGAATAATATTATAAGCTTTTTACAAATTATATTTTGTTAGTTTAGACCTTGCCAAGTAGGTTTGAGTGTGAAAACATTTTGCAACATGCTGCATTATTGCACCTGAATGTATGATGATTTACAAAAAAAACTCGAAGAAATTATTGGATATGATGCATTATTATAGGATTAACCATGCTAAACAAGATTTTTATCAACATGTAAGTTGTTTTTTTATGATTTTTAAAGTTCGACATGGTTGCATTCTAATAATGAATTACATTAAGTAAATGGAGGCAAAGTTCTAAGTTCAACTACCTAAGTAAGTCATCGAGAATGTGTCCTACTAAGACTCATTATAAAAGGACAATTATGGGGAAATAATTGACTATTAGATTTTCTTATTTAAGTTTAAAATTTGAATTTCTAAGAGCTTAGTTATTTATAATTGGAGGCATCTAAGGGTTGGAGATTTGACAAAAAACAAAAAAAATAAATAATGAAGTTGGTTGACATCTTCATCTATTAAGAACAACCTACCTTTACCAAAAAAAATTTTCTTCTTGTTTTGAATTATGATCAATGAAATTCCTTTTAATTGGGTGAGTATCTAATAAGTATTTCAATTTTTGAAATGATAAGATTACTCTATAGGTTACCTTTCTCTTTGTGTTAGTTCTTAGAGGTCAAACTTGACTTTCCATTGGTAAGGTTGGTTGGCCATTTTATACGTGCTTTTGCTCTCCAAATCCCTTATCAAATATTTTCATGCCTCCATATAAATCATATATAAAGGTTTTAGTTGATAAGAGTATTTTATATATTTTCTTTCTATTTGTGTAAGTGTATTGTGGCCAAGCTTGACCATTCTTTGGTCAGATTGGCTAGATATTTTATAAATGCTCACTAGTTGTCACAAAATCTCATCTTAATAACATTCATACAATCTCTATTTCTAACTATCTCTCAACAAAATCCTTCAAAACCACTCCACATTCATCCTTATATCACACGACTAAGTTTATATAAGAAGTTATCTAAATTTATTCCTTACTCCACCTTATTGTCCTAGACCCAACAAAACTCCACTAAATACTTTACATCAAAAGTAAACATAATAAAATAATAATTTACCCTATTTCTTTACTACCGTGTAAAATCTATCCTATAGAGAATCTCCCAAATTAGCCCGAACTAGTTAGATCTCGACTAGTCGTGGTATTGTTTTCAAGATACAGCTATAGCAACCACACCTTCCTATAATGTATTCAAAATCATAAACGAAAATGTTAATATATCCATCAAATATTAATTATAGCAATTCAAATGACTTAAATTTTATTCCTTAAACAAATCCACCAAATAAACCCAATTTAGTCTGAATTGAACAAGCTAGTGATTATTTTCCTTCTGCCTAACATCTTTGAACCCCACACCATTTAAAATATCCCCCACCCCCCAATCGTAACTTATGAAATAAAATTAAAAATAATATACTTTTTTATGCATTAATACTTCTGAAAGTTCACCAACCATCATTATAATCTAATATGGATAAGGCTTATCCTTTACATAGGTCAAGTAACTAAGAGCCAAGAATTTTATTAATTTGGCCTACTTTTCTATGTTTTTTCAATACATCCATAAATCATGTCTATGATTGTGATAATTTTTTTTCCTATTAGGAAGATTACAATAACATTGTAGCTAAATTTCAAAACTTAGAATGTGTAGAAGAGGGGAAACTAAAAATTGTGCTGCAATTGATGAAAGCATCAACTATGATGAAATAAGTCATATCATTGCATGAATAAGTTACTTTACTTTAATTATCATTTAGTAGTTAATTGTTTGCAATTTTTTATAGAGGTTTTGAAATTTAGTCATTTGGCTAGAAGAATTCTAAATATTTTGTAGAGTTACAATGCATTTGAACATCTTTCCTTAGACTGTTTTAAATGGATTTTTTAGATTTGGGAGAATTCAAAATACTTAGCTTTGTGTAATTTTTTTCCAAATATCTCCAACACCCATTACCAGCAATATGCCTACAACTATTATTTATTTTCATCCATTACTTGCAGCTACCTAACTACCTACGCAATCGGGTGTTGTTTTTCACCTGAGAACAAAAGTAAAAGAGCTCATGTACAACTTAGAGTAACCATATAACTAATGGTAGCTCATGTGTTCTTAGAGTATTCATCATTTATGGTAAAGGTCGTCCAAGCCTCACAGAGCAACAGTGGATTGTGGTTGATCCTTACTCATTTACTTATGTGGGCCTAAACTAATTTCTATAACTTTCATTTAATATAATACACATAAAGCATAAGTAAAATACTACTATTAAAAGATTTGTATAATAGGCAAGTCAAATAAGCATCATAGATATATAACACATGTGTATTGCCTTAGTACCCAAACATCAAATCTCTCGACCTACCAGGTCGTCTTATATGGAGGCATAACTATAGCAAACACCACTTAAATGTTATTATTTAAAGTTTAATTTATTTCATGTTCTCTTTTTATGCTTACTATAATATCATATAAAACATGCATTAAACTTATAATAAATCACCTAACATCTAATCTGAACCAAATAATCTTCTTAGCGTCCATTTATAAATACGAAACAAATAAGGTTAAGCAAACCACACAAAAAATCACATAACACACAACAATAAACATCAGCCATCAGCAAAACCTAAATCTAAATTAGTGGACTAAAATCTATCAAAATGTGTGTGAAGTTTAATCAATATTTTTTATTTGTGATTTATGTCATGTTATCAATTTTTAATACTAGGATGGCTTAAATTTAAATGATTTCAGATAGTGCATAGTTTTTAAGTTTTGATTCCAAATTAAGTTCAAGTTTAATTTAGTGTTATAAAAAGAGCCAAGACTTATGGGACTCATCAAGCTAGGGTTATACTATTCATAGCTCATCATTCCTAATAAAGTTGAAAACCCACAAGGGCGTTGTGGTGCACCACACAAAATGCTATGGTGAGTTGATTAGATTCATTAAGTTTGAGTTATTAGAATTTTTTAATTGCTTTTATTTCTTCATTTAATTAAAGTGTTGAAACTTTTAATATAGTATTTAAATTTTAGTATTTGGTTCTAGATTTTTCTTATTGATAATTAATTTAACTTAATTGGTTTGAATTTATTTAAGTTTATTAGATTTTAAAAATGGTTTAATTTAATTTAATTTTTAATATAAATTAATTAATAGTTAATTTTAATTGTATTTGGTATGTGTTACTTTGATTAATTTTAATTTTCCTTTTACTTTTAAGTTTGAATTGATTTAACAATAGGTTCACTTTAACTTAACCAAGGCTGAACCTAGTGTTCACCTTGGTTTAACAAAGGTAAAAGACCCTCTCAAACCTATCTCTTAAATGAATGGAGAGGCTTATTTATGTGGATATACAAAGTTGTCATGTTAAACTTATGTGGTTCAAGTTTTATTTTTTACTTTAATTTGAATTTGGGTTTAAGTGTTTAAGGTTAATTTAGTGATTTTTGGTTAAATGGATTGATTTAAATATTGGTATTTCAATATAATTTGATTATCCTCTAGGTCCTTTAGGGGTATCGACACTTAAAATGGGGGTTGGTTTTTGTCGGTTATCGGAATAGATATCCTGATGCCCGATTTTAATATAATTTACATATATATAACTTGGGAAAAGTAGTATTTTAAATTTTGAAAATAAATTCTGGGTAGTTTAAATAAACAAGCATAATACCACAAGCAATGCACTTATCTTGAAGGATAGATATACTGCTTACTGGTGAGACTCAATTAAATAAACTAAAGAATTTATGACATCCATTTAAGTCTGCAAAAAAACTAATTTTTTTTTATATTGATCGACAAGTTCCCCTATTTAATACAAGGAATTAAATAGGGTTTATATTAAACTGACTTCTTGAAAGTTTTCTATAAAAGAAAACCCTTATAGTTAATTACATCTTAGATAACCAAAGTCACCTAAAAAAACTCTCGATAAAAATTAGGGGATATTTTCTTCAAGAATTTCAGAGGATAGGACTTTTCAAAAAGATCGGACAAAGAGGTGTGAAAGGAAAATGACTCAAATTTGAAACATTTATTTTTGGAATCCAAAGGAAGTAGAACTAGGGTATGTCATGTATCCTGAGGAGAACATCGTGACTTCCTAAACTATCCTATGCTTCAGCATCAATTTCAAGAAGAAATTATGTGTTTGATCCTGCCAATTTTATTAATTAGGGCTTACATTCATGTGAAATGATCACACAAACAACCTAAAAGGTGTGAGGATTTATGTCGTGATGAACGACAACCTCAAAATCTTAAGACGATTTAGGGTTGATATTGCATAGTAGAGTCATACAAAGACCTAAAGAAAAGTTAAGGACTTATGTCAAACTATGCAGACAACCTCGAAATCCTATGGCTTATTGTTAAATTTCTAAAGAGAGATATGCTATTGTAGATCCTCTTACCATTGAAGATGGTTGTGCTGCCCACAATAATAGCTCCAACCTCCCTTGTGGTAGCGAGTTTAAGCTTTCTAATGTGTCAAGTCGTGATGTCAAATCAAATTTTCCTAAGGTTATGGTTATTTAAATGTCATGGGGGGTGTTAAAGTTGCTTAAAGCGACATCGGTTAGGATCCCATGATTCCCTTGTTTTGACACCACTATTTTCTTCGAATTCACTTAGTCCAAATGAATTTACTAAACTCAACTCAATGAGTTCTATTCTTTCATCTAGACCGTGGGAAATTTCATTAGCAACCGTAGGTTACCTCCTCCGAGGGATTCCCGATCATCCGATAGAAACATTTTAATTTAGTTGCAATTTTGGTTTTGTTGTTTTGTTTGTGGTCAAATTTTGAGTTATTTTATCTTTTGACTGTTGTGGCGGTGGATTTTATCTTGTTTTGATTCCTTAACTTTGTTTAGGCTTCAGTTTTGTGGTTGTCCTAAAAGTTTCAGTTTTGACATGCAGGGTGACCTTATTATTTAACATGCAAGTTTTCAGGTAGAAAATGAGAAGCACAGAAAGGTAAATAAAATTTAATTGCGATGCAATAAATTAAAAGCTTACCAAACGATTCTTCCCGTTCCTCCACCTGAGAGGTCAGTATTTCCAAAGCATATATAGAATTTTACAAGAGCCAAAACATGCTTGTAGGTTTGAAGTGTGTCTACTAGACCCTATGGCATACCATGGTACGTCCAATTCATTCTTCTGTGGGGATGATCCCATCAAGCAAATCGTAATATGTCCAAGTGTCCTCCGAGATTCCCATAAGATCATGAAAAGGTCTGGGTAGACCCTAGACATTTCATGGTCCCTCGAATCATCTCGAGTTCATTTTGGTCTTATTATGTTGCTATATGGTTCACCCAATTCATACCCTTATGCTCAATGAACCTTGATGTTTTAATTATCCCTTTAATTGGGGTAATTATCACTTGATGTTTCACATACGAATTATACGGGTAAAGGTCCTTAAGGGCAATCTGACTTAATTAAGGGACTTAGCCGGTTTGGCTTTCAAAGATTGGCTTGTAGTGTTTTAAAAAGTTTCAAATTAATTATAGGTCATTTTTTAAACCTCATTAGACAAAATTTTGATTAATCTTAATTCACTACTAAGCCAGTAAAATTTAATCGGTAGATTTGTAATTCTTATGAAAATTTAAATATTTATATTCTTAACCCTTATGAAGAATCATAAATCATTTTAAAATCATCAATTGGGGTTTTAAATTAGTTGGTTATGACCTTCCAAGGTCAAACTCACAACCTCAATATCTTTTTATTTTATTGCTCTTTCAAATTTCTTCAATTTTAGAAATTACAAATTCATCCTTAATGAGACCAAAGTGAGAATGGTTGCTACCATCTATCACCTTTTATATTTCAATCATCAAGACATGTCAATTAAGATCATTTATTACCCATTTACCCTTTCGTTAGGCCTAAATATTTATTAAGGCTTAATATCCAAATTTACCCTTTTGCACTTAAGGTCCTAACACCTCATAATTAATTAAATCAAACTCAAATGACTTTAAGATTTTGTGTTACCCAACTCATGAGTTAATTAAAATATGAGAGGAGAAAATGTGATTTTCCTGAATTTATTTAATTTTATAATTATTTTAATACCAAAATAGAGGGTTTTAATGAAAATTCAATAACTCAACCAAAGCAAATCCTCTACCCTTAAGAAAATTACTGGAGGCTCACTTAGGTCAGAGGACCAATTTGACTAAGTTTCATAGTTTTTAGAGGTTTAATTTAATTATTAGAATTATTTGATTTTTTTAAGTATTAATTAAATATAAAATATTATTTGAATGAAAAGTTATATTTTATATTTTTCTTAAATCTCTATTAGGTCAGGGAACCCACAAAAAAAATTATATTTTTGTGGTTTATATTTTAATTATTAAGATTATTTTAATGAAAAAATTAAAGAAATTTCATTTTAAGCCCTTAAAAAAATAATATTTTGACTTAGAAAATAAGGAAAGTTATTTTAATTGATTCCAAGTGATCAGGAAGCCAAATGTGATATTTTAGTGTGTTTTCCAATTTTCCAATCTTTATGATTTTTAATTAATTTTTATTTATTTAAATACTTAAAAATAGCTTAAAAAAATGAATTATTTATTTTAATTTCACTTTTATTTCTCTCAAGTTCCTCTAGTTTTAAGGAGCTCCCAAACCAAGTTGGTGAATTTTTTAGTCGTAATTTAATTATTATAATTATTTTAATGCCAAAAATATCAATTCACTTGATTAATTCATTTTAGTGGTCAAATTAATTCAAATTGACTTGAAATTTTTATGGGGAGTTTCTCTGTCATTAAATTTTAGTGGAGAATGATTTTTATGCTATTTACCTTTACAACTATTCCAATTTAAATTTATTTTATTTTTAAGGGTTGGTGACAATTCGTGTTATTTTTAATAAGTGAACAAAGTTTATATTTTTCCTAGGGTCTTCTGACCACAATGAACCTACCAGAATAAGTTTTATTTTTTCTGGTTAATATTTTAATTATCATACTTATTTTACCAAAATAGAAATGATACACTTGAAAAATAGAGATCTCTGCCTAGAGATCTCCCCTGACCTTGGAAAAATCTAGGAAGATCCCTCATGACAGAGAGAACCAAAGCCCTAAAAGTCAAGTCATGGAGAAATGTCTATTCAAATGGAGAATCCAAATAGGAAATGCACTATTGAATTAATTAAAAATCATGCATGCATTAAACAAACATGAAACCATTTCCACATTGTTCTCCACTTTTCACTAAGCAAGTGGGTATTTTATTTTTTTTAATGATTTTTCTACACCAAGTTATGGATTTTTGAAGTTCTGGTCATTTAAATAAATCAAAAAATCCTAATTTATTTACTTATCCATCTCAGCGCCAGCACATCCTAGGCAGCTCTGAACCGCTTCTGTTGGGCTCCACCTGCAGAGATAGCCCACTGTACACACTCTGAGACTTCATCCAACATGATCTCAGTCCTTCATTTGATACACGTGTGATCGAACAACTCTCCGTCATCATCGCAAAGTCCTTGAACCTGAGAACCGTCTACCTTTTAACCCTAATATCTCGCTTGATACTCAACCAAGGTTCTTTGTGTTTGTTCCTATAAACGTGTCTAGACTAGGAGAACACTTCCATACAGTTAATCATGTCTTAAATTGAGTTTATAATGATTGACAATTAAAATAGGCTCAATTTAAAAAGAGAGTTCAATAACTTTGACTAAGAGGTGTGGTCTCGAATGGGTGCTTCCAAAAGCTTGATTTAAGTTCAAAGAGCTTCTAGATGATGCCTTGAGCTGTGGTGAATTGCCTAGGAATAATTTTGACCAAGGGTAATTTGGGGCTTTTGATCAAAATGGATCAATTTAGTCAAATTGGGTCAATGTGATGGTTTAAAATTGAAATTGGGAATATTTGGGAAGATTATGTAATTTATGAGAATTTTTTGAAATTTTTGAAAATTTTGGATCATGAGGGATTGGTGATTTTGTGCTAAGATGGGCAAGTAAGCCATGAAGCCATGTCGAACCAATAGGAGTCATACAAAAACCCATTTTATGGGCTCAATATGCTGGTCCTAATCCTTTTATCCAAGGGCTAGGGGTTTGGGTCCACCCATATGAGCCTTCCAGAAGGAGTCAAGGGACCAAATCAAGGGGTCGTAGGGCTTAGAGTGTGTGAGAAAGTGTAGTGTGTGCAAGCTAACCTAACCAAGATCAGACCACCGAGAGGGTTAACCCTAAGGCTAGTTAATCCTATGGGGACTCTTCTTGAGTTCCCCTATATTGACCCCACCTACTAAGTACTAGAGGTTAGGACTAATATGTGGAACATCAACTTAAGCAAATAAGAGTTTAGAATTTCTAATGCTGAGGGTTCCTTTTCTAGTCCTATAGGAATAGTCAACAGGAAAGTCCTATGTCTAGACCTTAGGCTACTAAGGAGGAAACTAGATGTCAACCAAAAGTGAGATCAACAAATGGACCCCTAATGGGTGTGGTGTGTTGGGCAAGCACACCGTACATATTAGCGTTCACCGAAGAGATAAACTGAACCAACACGAACGTCTAAGCCAATTTGCCTAGAATATAAAGTAGAATTAGGTGACAATTGTTTCCACTGGGGAATTAGCAAGTGAATATCTGATCAAAACCAAGGATCCATAACTCTCACATGGATTAGAAGGAAAAGGAACTCTGAAATTGACTGAGACAGTCATAATGAAGATTCATTTTCAATTTGATTATTAGAAAACTTTGATTTTGATTGCACTAGTTTTGGAGGATGGAAATCAGAATTTAGGCACTAACCCCAAAATGTGAATCATAATTTAGGTACTAACCACTAAAGGAGGGAATAAAGATTTAGGTATTGACCCCGAGATGGGAATTAAAATTTTGGTATCAACCCAGAAAGAGAATCAAATGTCGTACTCCATTTAAGATGGTCTTATATCGATCTTGAAAGATGAGAATATCATGCCTTACTACATTTAAGGTGGTCTTAAACCTATCTTGAAGATTTGGGTAGGGAATTAGATGCCTTACTCCACTTAAGGTTGTCCCATACCGATCTTAAAAGATGAGAATAGGATTCCTTACTCCATATGAGGTGCTCTTAAATATATCTCCAAAGATTTAAGTAGGGAATTAGATGCCTTACTCCACTTAAGGTAGGCTCATACTAATCTCAAAATATGAGAATATGATGTCTTACTCCATTTAAGGTAGTCTTAAACCTATCTCAAAATATTTGGGTAGAAAATTGGATGTCTTACTCCATTTTAGGTGGTTTCATACAGATCTCAAAAGATGAGAATAGGATGCCTTACTCCATTTAAGGTGGTCTTAAACCTATCTCCAAAGATTTGGGTTGAGAATTAGATGTCTTACTCCACTTAAGGTGGTCTCATACCGATCTAAAAAGATGAGAATAGGGTGCCTTACTCCATTTAAGGCGGCCTTAAACCTATCTCTAATTATTTGGGTAGAGAATCAGATGCCTTACTCCACTTAAGGTGGCCTTATACTGATCTCAGAAGATGAGAATAGGATGCCTTACTACATTTAAGGTGGCCTTAACCCTATCCCTAAAGATATGTGTAGAGAATCAGATTTCTTACTCTACTTAAGGTAGTCTCATACTGATCTGAAAATATGAGAATAAGATGCCTTACTCCATTTAAGGTGGCCTTAAACTTATCTTAAAAAATTTGGGTAAAGAATCGAATGTCTTACTTCACTTAGGGTGGTCTCATACCGATCTCGAAAGATAAGAATGAGATGTCTTACTTTATTTAAGTTGGTCTTAAATCTATATCCAAATATTTGTGTAGAGAATCAGATGCCTAGTTCTACTTAAGGTGGTCTCATACCGATCTCAAAATATGAGAATAGGATGTCTTACTCTATTTAAGGTAGTCTTAAACCTATCTCCAAAGATTTGTGTCACATTAGGAAGGAAAGCTCAATGACTCACATCCGACCTAAGATGTGATAAGAAAGACCATATTGAGAAGGAAAGCTCGATGACTCACATCCAACTCAAGAGGTAGCGGAAAGACTATATTGAGAAGGAAAGCTCGATGACTCACATCCAACTTAAGAACTACTTGGAAAAATATTTTACTACATTGGGGAGGAAAGCTCGATGACTCACATCCAACCCAAGAGGTAGCAGATAGGCCAGATTGAAAAAGAAAGCTTGATGACACATATCTAACTCAAGAGCTAATCAAAAAAGTATTTCACTACATTACGGAGGAAAGATGATGACTCACATCCAATCAAAGATTAGAGAAATAATATATCGATCACGTTGACCACGACTTTATATATGCTTAAAAATATAGGTATTTAATATTGTTGCTAAAAGATTTAATTCCTTAACAACTATACCAAAATTAATAACAGTTATAGATTCGATAAAGATGAATGTATAAAATATTCAATAATTGTAAAGTCACACTTATCAACACAAGTATACGTATCACTCAAGTAATATAGTTCTCTAAAGGAGTCCTAGATATTGATCCCACAAGGAGTAATATTAGCACTACGAACTAAGATTTTAGAAAAGTAATACTTTAATCGCAACAATGGAATTCAATTTGCTTATCTGTCATTAATACGCAATTGAAATAAATATGTAATTTTAATAACTGTTAAATAACTAATTATACTAATGATGGCTCTAATGTGATATCCAATACATAAGAAAGCATCCTTCTCCTTGTCAAGAAATTATAGTGAATGGATAAAGTGAATCAGTTCAATTTCTATTGTGCCAAATAAAAGCATACCTATTTTTTACCCTTTGGTCCAGGCATAAAGAATATTGACTAATCCTATGCTTGTTTACTAAATCTGCGGCTAGCCTTGGAGGATATAGACTCTCACTTCGGAGATCCTACGTTCCCCTCGCCTGAGGGCTAACATCTACACTTTAGCACCCAAACAATAGGACCAAATTGGGGATTTTAGTCTGTCACTCTAAAATCTCCAATTCTACGCTCGATAATTTTATTTCCCTTTTTATTTGCACCAAACTTCCAAGGGTTTTGACCTCCCTGAATCTTGGATGTAATCTTCACTTTAGCTGTAAAAGTCAACATATTTTAACAAATCAATTGGCCAGATTGAAAGTAAATTAAGATCGAAGTGAAAAGATCATCACAATTTCTTAAACATTTTCATGGCTTCACGAATTCAAATCACTATTTCACAAATCTCAAGACAAGGAGAAAGATAGAAAAAACTAATCAGATCTTATGGGGAAAACACAACAAAACTCAGAATTCACATATAAGATTAAAGTCAAACAAACTACAACAATAAATAAGCTTATCTCTAATTTCTCCCCAAGTAAACTCCTCAAAGTTTCTCTGAATCTCTTCCTTTCTTTATAACACACAGAATTCCTCATGGAAGCGGCAAGGAGGAAGAAATCTCTCACTTTCCCTCCACTCTTACAATCTCTCGATGAATTCCTCACAATTTAGACTCTCTACCAAACACTAATGGAACCTTTCTAACCTTTAGGACCTCTATGCTCTCTCCAATTTTTGGCCAAAATCTTCTTTTAAAGTTGTGGATGAGCTTTCCCAAGAGTTGCCTAAGCACCCCTCCAAAATTCGTCCTCATCCAAAGCTTGGTTGGACATAACCGCCCATCTCTCCGTCGATGGCCTCGAGGGCACTATTGGCGGGCCTTCTAAGTGAATTAATTCTAGATTCTCGGAAAAATCTCGCCGTCAGCGCTGTAGGGCTTGCTATCGGCACCCTTGTTCAAATCTTCACATTTTGGTCCTTTTCGCTCCAAATTCTCTCCTTTTTGCATTTTTTTCTCCAATGACCCTAATTCATCATTCCTGCAACAAAACATCAAAAATACTTTTCTTTAAAGTGCAATATCATCAAAAATAGTATAAAATAGCTATGAAAATCTCAACATATTTTCCTTTGGACAAAATCCCCCAAACTTAACTATTACTTATCCTGAAGTAATTTTGGTACTACATAAAAGTTATGATCTATTATAGTAAAGTTTTAATTCAGAAATACTATAAGTTTGATTCAGATAAATATCATAGTGATATTTTCAGAAAAAATTCAAGTAATTAAAATAACTCTGTAACTACAAAATTATCTAGTCATCAAGTTTAAGAGTTCTAGTCTTCTATTTATTTTAAGAACGACTATATGTTGCAATATTAAGTCACTTGGAATATTCAAATGATAGGAATTTCATAAGAACTATATTTGTAAAAGATCTAATCCATAAATATAAGTTAAGGAATGTATTTAAGTTTTCTCTTTAGGTAGGTCCAGTGAAGCAAATTTTTGATTAGGCATATCCTCGTGCTTCTCCTCACTTTCATATTTTTTTCTTACTTTTCTCTTTTTCATTTGGATTACTTTCAATCTTATATATTTTTCTTTTCTTTTCAGGGATTGTTGTTAATCCTTTCTTTTTTCCTTTTTTAAGTTAGGATTACTATATCTGGATAACCTTTAATGATTTTGAACTTCACCTTTCTTTCCCTAAATTTGAAACTCTAAGTATTTCCTTACCATATAAATATTTCATAGCTTTTACATCATTAAGCCTCAATCTTCTCTTCTCAAATGAATTTCCAGATTCTTAATACTTCAAAACATAGTTTCATTTACTTTAAATAGTTAAATATAGTCTTATTCTCTTATACTAAAATATCTTAAGTTACAAATTTTTTTTTCATTACAAAAATATTCCTTTAAATCTACCATAATATTCAAATAGCTACAAAATATAGTTACCTTAATTAAATTCATTACATAAAATCATATTAATAGTTTTTAAAAATATTAAAAAAGAGGACATCTAATAGTTAATCTTTTTCTTCCCTCCCCCAAACTTAAATTTTTCAATATAAAATAATATAGGTGGAAAGAAAAAAACTCTAAATATAAATCATACCTCAGTATTATAGGCATATTCATCTTTCTGAAATTTTTGCAGTCCTTCTCAACATTTCTACTTTACCTGGTCTATAACATTGGGAGCTTTCTACACATATAAATCATTAGAAAAAATTCTGGGTAATGAAATTTTGAAATAAGTATAAAACTAAAACATTAAACAAGCAAAATATTTCCTAACACAACCACAATACTAAACAAAATAATTACAATTAAAATGTGAAATAAAAATCACATTACATTACAAAATACTACTCAACATCTATTACACTACACATATAAATTTAACTACCACACTAACTTTACAACAAAAATTAAATATCATCCAAGTACAACATAATAACAAAAATGAAAGTCCAAATACACACAAACATCCATTTCTATTACAAAAGATCATAAAAATAAAAGTATAAGTACAAGTACATCAACTACTATTGAATTTCAAAATCCCAAACTATGTCTTCGTCTCCTTGATCAGCAGGTGGATTGGGTTGATATTGAGTATATCGGAGGTACTCAGGAAAAGTAACATCAGGCTCACCTTTGTAGTATCGGGCCTGAGCTTTGTAATAAGCTACCTCAAAATTTAAATGCCGCTGAAGTTACTCACTATCATAATCTTGTCGACGTTCTAAACCTCCAATCCTATCATTTATAAATTTTATGTTCTTTCACTGCAAGATTAACTCATTCATCAATCTTACCTAGAGATGATCAAATCTGGTGTCAAAAAGCCTTGAAATCGTCCCAAATCCAAGATCTCTGAAGCCCTATGTCAAAAATTATGTTTTTAGAAGGAAACAGATGATGAATAGTGGCGGTTGCCTGGTCAAAATCTTGGTTAAAGATGTTTTTTTACGAGCTCGCCGTCGGCCAGGGTGTTCGGTGCCGTCGGTGTGTTCTATTGAAATTTAAACATAACTCTCGGGAAAAATCTGTCGTTAGCGGCGTTGAGGGCGCCGTCGGCGGGCTCTATTGATTTGGTTCAATTTCAGAATTTTTATGATTTCAATCTATTTCAAGCCTAAATGACATCCGTTCAATCATTATAGACATAGTTTTAAGTGATTAAATGATGTACTTATCACAAATAAACTTTCACAACAAAAAATATCACATTTATATATAAATTCCAAGAGGTGCAACATATGTTACATAACACACCCAAGTTTGGTATTTTCTCAACCTCAATACATTTATTCAGCGTCCCAATCCAAGCCACAACACTCAAAATGCTGAAAATAAAACATCCTACGCTTAGTCTCAATTATACAGAGATCTAAAAGCATAATTCTAAAGCAAAACAAATGCAAAGTTCAAACTAAATTACACGCATACACAGATAGGTAGCAATATAAATCTACTATTCATCAGATTCAGTATTGGTTTCTCCTCTGAGATCACCCATTGATTGCAAATGGACGAAAAGGTTGTAGAAGGGTCGGTACGGAAATTCTTCAGTAGAATCTGCATCTATTAATTTCATCCTCCTCATCAACCGTATCAAACTATCTTTGAAATGTCTAGAGTGCTCAAAATGTTCTTTCATCCTCCAGTCTAGATGATTGAAGAAATCAGAGATATTATTAATTGCATTCATGACATTTTGTACCTCCTTCTCCAATTTCTTGATTCTACGCAGGATCACCAGAGTCTTGTTAGGAACTAAGGGTTGAACTGACAGTGAACTCTGAGATGCTTGATCTACTATAATATTCATGTCATTTTCATCTTCAAAAGCTGGGAATCTCTCAGTTGGGTCCAAAGCCTTCTAAGGTTGAAGTACATTTTCCCAATTTTTGTAAGATACTTGGAACTGACTGCAAAGTGAGAAAATTGTGGAAGTGTGTCCAAGCCCATAAGTTGATCCATGAACGATCAGGCCCAAAACTGACTTCACAATTATTGATCCAATATCGATCAGCAGTCCCCTTTGGATGCAGTAATTCAGAATAGCACATTCTTTAAAACTTTACAGATCTCCATTGTCGGTAACAGTTTTACAGAAATGAAGTGTCAGTGTTTTGAAGCGAGATTTACGAGTGTCGTAGAGAAACTAACATACCCGTTTTTTTCTCATTTCCCAGTTTTCAGTTTCGTCCGTTAAATATTGGTAAATCACATTCATTTGGTTTCTTGTTGGGATGAAGTTGGAATAGTGGCAGACAGGGACATTCTCGATCATGTATAATTCATTGATTCATGCAGGAGTGAAAGTGATCCATCTACCTTGCACGTAAACGACTCTCTGGTTGATTCCATGCAAACTTGCATATAAATCCTTTACCACAAGAACAACCACGGCGGCGATAGTATAGCACAGCACTTCCCATCTTTGCCGCACTATCATCTCTTCAATTTTCGTAGCGGGATTATTCAATCCACGTATTACGAATCATCGTTCCTTTATCAATCTTTTCTTCGTTAGTACCTTGTTGAAGATTCGCTGCGCTTTCGCAGTAATAAACTTTTGCCGATTGAACACTCGCATTCTGGGATTATCAGGGGAATTGGATGCCATAGAAATGAAATTAGTGGAGTTTCACTTCGTTTTGGGGGAAATATGAACTTAGGAATCAAATTTGGGGGTTTAAAAGGGTAACTCCTGTCCAAAAACTGCCAAAAATCGCCATTCAAACTCCAGAAACCGCAATCTCGCCGGTCTCGCCGTCAGCGGGGTCAAGGGTGCCATCGATGAGCTTCTGTATTTATTTTACTTAGAATCTCAGAAAAAATCCACCGTCGGCAGCATCGATGGCGCTGTCGACGTCCAAGGCAAAAATTACACAGTTTCGCTCTGGTCCGAATGCGTTCCAATTTTTCTTTATGGATCAAATTCTTATGATGATTCAAGCGTAAATAAGATTAGTAGAGCTTAATACTACCACAAACTAATGATAATTTCAAATAAAAAACTTCTATAATCATAATAAAAGTAAAGATAACTATGATTTGCCTCCCATAAAGCACTTAGTTTAACGTTGTCAACCCGACCTATTCAAGTGTTACTCAGGTTGAGTGATCATTAAAACCTCTTTAAAATTTGATCTTTTACCATCAAAATACAGTTTTAATCTATGTCCATTTACTTTAAATCTATTTCCAGTCTTCTTATCTTCAGTTTCAATAGCTCCGTAAGTATAAAATTGAGTCATAGTAAAGGGTCCTAACCAACAAGACTTCAATTTCCCAGGAAATAACTTCAGTCTAGTATTGTAAAGAAAAACTTCTTGTCCTGGTTCAAAGTTCTTCTGGTTAATCTTCTGATCATGCCATAACTTTAGTTTCTCCTTATAAAATATGTCGTTATCCTAAGATTCATTTCTTAATTCTTCCAATTCATTTAATTGTAATAATCTCTTTTTACCAGCATCTTTCAAATTATAATTGAATTGTTTAATCGCCCATTATGCTTTATGCTCCAATTCTACTGGTAAGTGTCAAGTCTTTCTAAAAATTATTCTGTAAATAGTCATTCCAATAGGATTTTTATAAGTAGTCCTGTAAGCCCATAATGTTGTATCTAGTTTAGTGGACCAATATATTCTACTAGAGTTTACAGTCTTTTCAAGTATTTGTTTAATCTCTCTATTAGAAACTTCAGCTAACCCACTGGTTTAAAGGTGATAGGCAGTAAAGATTCTATGAATAATATTAAATTTTTCTGCCAATCTCTGCATGCATTTATTCCTAAAATGGGATCCTTCATGAGTGATAATCATTGTAGGCATTTCGTATCTAGTGAAAATTTTTTTCATTAAAAACCTTGAAACACTTTTAGCATCACAAGGAGGTAAAGCTTGTGCTTCAATCCACTTAGAAATGTAGTCTACTGCAATTAATATATATAAGTTCCCAAATGAATGAATAAATGGTCCCATGAAATCTAATCCCCAAACATCAAAGATTTCAACTTCTAACATGAAATTCAGAAGCATTTTATTTCTTCTAGATATATTGCATACTCGTTGACATCGATCACAAATTTTTATGTATCTATAAACACCCCTAAAGATACTAGGCCAATAAAATCTAGCTTGTAAAATTTTATAAGCAGTTTTATCAATCCCAAAATGTCATCCAAATTTAGAATCATGACATTTCTGAATGATTAGCTCATTTTCTTCATAAGGTACACATCTTCTCATTATCAGATCCTTACATTATTTATATAAATAAGGCTCATCAAAAAGATATGCTCTTGCATCATAAATAAATTTCCTTTGTTGTTGCAGTGTCAACATAGGTGGCAAAATATCATATACAATATAATTAAGAATATCAGCATACCATGATATTTTCCACTGATTAAAATTATAAAGTTGTTTATCAGGGAAACAGTTTGTCATTTCATTGTCGCTGTCAGATAATTCATGATTTTCTAATCTTGACAAATGATCAGCAATTTGATTATCAGTTCCCTTTCTATCAATAACCATATGATCAAATTCTTGCATCAAAAGTATCCATCTAACTAACCTTGGTTTGGCATCTATCTTTTGCATTAGATATTTAATTGCAAAGTGATCAGTGTGCACGACACATTTAGCTCTAATTAAATAAGATCTAAATTTTTCTAAAGCATACACAATCGCCAGTAACTCCATTTTAGAAACAGTATAGTTAATTTGAGCATCATTAAGGGTTTTACTAGCGTAGTATATAACTTTAAAAATCTTTTTATATCTTTGTTCAAGAACAATTCCAATAGCATAATCACTAGCATCACAAATCAATTCAAATGGTTTTTCCCAGTTAGGTGAAACTATAATAAAGGCTGTGATTAATTTTTTCTTTAATAACCAAAGAAATTTAAATAGTTTTCAGTAAATTCAAATTTCTTGTCATTTTCTAAAAGTTGGCATAGAGATTTGGTAATTTTCGAAAAATCTTTAGTAAAGCGCCTGTAAAAACCAACATGTCCAAGAAAACTCCTAACCTCTCTTACATTAATAGAAGGTTTTAGCTTGGATATAACTTGAATTTTTTCAGGGTCTGCTTCCATACCATCTTCCAAAAATTTATGCCCTAACACAATTCCTCCTGCAACCATAAATTGACATTTCTCCCAATTTAGAACCAAATTAGTTCTTTCGCATAACTCCAAAAAAATTCTGAGATAATTTAAGCATGTGTCAAATGATGTTCTAAATACAGAGAAATCATCCATAAATACTTCTAATCCATCATCAATTAATTTGCTAAATATAGACATCATACATATCTGGAATGTTGCAGGTGCATTACATAATCCTAAAGACATTCTTCGAAAAGCAAAAGTTCCAAAAGGACTAGTAAATGTTGTCTTTTCTTGATCCTCAGGAGCAATAGGAATTTGATGGTAACCAGTATATCCATCTAAGGAACAAAGATATTTGTGCCCAGCAAGTCTATCTACCATTTCATCTAAAAAGGGTAAAGGGAAGTGATCTTTTCTGGTGGCAGTGTTTAATTTTCTATAATCAATGCAAATACGCCACCCAGTAACTTGTCTGATAGGTATTAATTCATTATGTTCTTTTGCCTCAACGGTCACTCTTCCTTTTTAATGAACACAATGAATTGGACTTACCCACGCACTATCTGAAATATGATATATAATTTCAGTGTCTAACCATTTCAAAATTTCCTTCTTAACTACTTCTTTCATCATTGGGTTTAAGCTCCTTTGTGAATCAACTCTTGGTTTATATTGTTATCTAATATAATTCTATGCATCGAAGGACTGATTCCCTTAATATCAGTTAAGTTCCAACCAAAAGCTTTCTTATTTCTTTTCAATGTATCTAATAGTCTTTGTTCTTGTAGATCATTTAATTCTGAAGATATAATCACAGGTAATGTAGAAGAGTCTCCCACAAACACATACTTCAAGTGGTTAGGCAATATTTTCAACTAAAGTTCAGGTGGTTTTATAATTGACGGAACTAGATTCTTATCAGCATTTTCTATAATATCCAACATCTCAAATCTTTCCTGAACATAATCTAATTCTTCATTTTTTAATTTGTCCAAATAACTTCATCACTCTCTTCAAATTGTTCTTTCTCTTAAAAATGTTCTTTAAAATGCTCATTCAATAGATGTTCATTAATTTCCATGCCAAAACATTCATTATCTCTTTCAACAGTAGGGTATTTCATAGATTGCGCAATGTTAAAAGTCACTTCTTGATCGTTAACTCTCATAGTTAGTTCTTCTTGATCGTTAAATCTCATAGTTAATTCTTCTTTTTGAACATCTATCATAGCTTTTCCAGTAGCTAAAAATGGTCTCCCTAAAATGATAGGTATTTCTTTATCTTCCTCCATATTTAAAACAATGAAATCTATAGGAAAGATAAATTTATCAACTTTTACTAACACATCTTCTTAAACTCCCTTAGGATATGTATTACTGAACGATTTGCTAACTGAAGAGTTACAGAAGTACGTGAGACTTCTCTTAACCCTAATCTTTTGAAAATTGATAAAGGCATAAGATTAATGCTGACTCTCAAATCACATAAAGCTCTTCGATAAAAATTTTCACTGATAGCATGCGGTATAGTGAAACAGCCAGGATCTTTTAATTTTTATGGAAGCTTTTTCTGAATAATTGCACTACACTCTTCGCTAAGTGCAACAATTTCGTTATCAATGAACTTCTTTCTCTTGTTCAGAATATCTTTCATAAATTTCACATAATTGTGCATTTGCTCTAAAGCTTCTATGAAGAGAATATTTACCGTTAACTTCTTAAGAATTTTAAAAATTTGGAAAATTGTTTATTCTATTTGTGTTGCTTCAATCTTTGAGGAAACAGTAGTGGAGGTTTCTCCACAGTAATTTTCATTGGTGTAAATGGATATTCTAAATCTGGGTATTCATGATCCTTTTCTTTTTCGATATCCACTTTCTCCTTTTCAATTTATATTCCTTCTTGCACTCTTGTTTCCAACTCTTTTCCACTTCATAATTGTATCACTTTTATCTGTTCTTTTCCTTGATCTTTAGGATTTAGTTCCACAGTACTAGGAAAAGTTCCTAATGTTCGGTTACTAAGCACAGTAGTGATATGCCCTAATTTATTTTCAATATTCTTAATAGCATTTTCTTGATTTTGTAATTGATTTCCTTGAATTTGTAATTGATTTTCTTGATTCTGTAATTTTTTACCAATGTTTAATATCAGCTCTTCCATAGCCAACTTCTTCTCCTTAATTTGAGTGTTGTTATTAAATCCTGGAGGATAAGAAGATCTATAGTTAACATTTCCTTGGTTGGATGAATTTCTCAATGGGTTCACTGAGTTGTTCGCCCATTGTTGATTTATAGAAGAATTGTTATTCTAATTAAAATTTGGATGATTCTTCCAACCTGGGTAATAATAGTTCAAATAAGGTTTTTTGGGTCTATTAATAGCATTTAAAAGTCTGATATGAAGGTTGAACATACACAAATTGCCCAGATGAATTCTCTTCCATCATAAGAGGTGTTGGAGAATAATTCATCATATAATAATCTAATGTCATTGATATTGCAGCAATCTACAAAGCTAACATAGATATTGCCTCAGAATCATGGATACTAGCTACTCTTTTAGAATTTACCCTTTGAGAGCGCCATTAAAAATTGTTGGTAGCCATCTCTTCTATTAATGAATAAGCCTCATCAAAAGGTTTTGACATTAAAAAACCCTCAGCCGCAACATCTATAATGAATCTAAGTGGTCCCACTAATCGATTATAAAAAGTTTGAATTATCAACCAATCTGGTAACGAATGATGAGAGCATTTCCTAAGAAGATCTTTAAATCTCTGCCAAGCTTCGTTTATTGACTCTCGATCAATTTGATAGAACGATGTTATGTCATTTCTAAGTTTAACAGTTTTGTATGGAGGGAAATATTTGGATAGAAATATATGTGAATGTTCTACTCAAGTTCTAATAGATCCTGGCGCTAACGAATTTATCCACATCTTAGCCTTATCCCTCAGTGAAAAAGAAAAAAGTCTAAGTCTAACGGTATCATTTGAAACTCTGTCATATTTAAAAGTACCACACAGTTCTAAAAAACTAGCGAGATGTAAGTTAAGATCTTTATTTGGTGTACCTCCGAATTGATTTTTTTGTACCATTTGGATAATAATAGGTTTAAGCTCAAATGAATTAACAATTACATCAGGATTTTAGATAGATAAGTGAATTTCATCTGCTGTAGGATTTGCATAATCTCGTAGGGGTCTAGGTTGGTATTCATTTTCTATACCTTGATTATTCATGTTGTTTTCCATTGTAATAGAATTTCTAGGTTCTCTTCTCAATCTTCTAATTTTTCTAATAGTGCGTTCTAATTCCAAATCGTAGGGTATGAGATTTTTAGGTCTAAATTTACCCATACAATTTGAAATCAGGATACAGTAAAACGGTTAACTAATCATGAAAATAAGTTGCAATTCAAGTAAAAATTCTCTAATAATCCTAATAATAGTTAGAAATTTGATAAAGATGGATGAATAAAATAATCAATAATTGTAAAGTCACACTTATCAACGCAAGTATATGTATTGCTCAAGTAATATAGGGCTCTAATGGGGTCCTAAATATCGATCCCACAGGGAGTAATATTAGAACTACGAACTAAGACTTTAGAAAAGCAATACTCAATCGCAACAATGGAATTTAATTTGCTTATCTGTCACTAATAGGCAATTGAAATAAATATGTAATTTTAATAACTCTTAAATAACTAATTATACTAATGAGATTTTTAATGTGATATTCAATATATAAGGAAGCATCCTTCTCCTTGTCAAGAAATTATAGTGAATGGATAAAGTGAATCATTTCAATTTGTATTGTGCCAAATAGGAGCATATCTATTCATTACCTTTTGGTCTAGGCATAAATAACATTGACTTATCCTACGCTTGCTTACTGAATCTGCGGCTAGGCTGGGAGGATACCAGCTCTCACTTCGGAGCTCCCATGTTCCCCTCACCTAAGGGCTAACATCTATACTGCATCACCCAAACGATAGGACCAAATTGGGGATTTTAGTCCGTCAAACTAAAATCTCCGATTCTACGCCCGATAATTTTATTTCCGTATTTATTTTCACCCAACTTCCAAGGGGTTTGACCTCCTTAAATCTTGGATGTAATCTTCACTTTAGTTGTAAAACTCAACATACTTTAACAAATCAATTGGCTAGATTTAAAGTAAATTAAGATCGAAGTGAAAAAATCATCAGAATTTCTTTAACATTTTCATGGCTCAACCAAATTTAATCACCATTTCACAAATCTCAAGACAAGGAGAAAGAAAAATAAAACAACTAAGATCTCATGGGGAAAACACAACAAAACTCGGAATTCATATATAAAATAAACGTCATACAAACTATAATGTTAAATAAACTTATCTCTAATGTCTCCCTAAGTAAACTCCTCGAAGTTCCTCTGAATCTCTTCATTTCTTTACAACTCACAGAATTCATCATCGAAGCGGCAAGGAGGAAGAAATCTTTCACTTTCCCTCCACTCTTACAATCTCTTGAAGAATTCCTCACAATTTAGACTCTCTACCAAACACTAATGGAACCTTTCTGACCTCCAGGACCTCTAGGCTCTCTCCAATTTTTGGCCAAAATCTTCTTTTAAAGTTGTGGATGAGCTATCCCAAGAGTTTCCTAAGCACCCTTACAAAATTCATCCTCATCCAAAGCCTGGTTGGACATAACCATGATCTCGCCGTTGGTGGCCTCGAGGGCGTCATCGGTGGGCCTTTTAAGTAAATTAATTATGGAGTCTCGGGAAAATCTTGTCGTCGGGGCCCTAGTTAAAATCTTCACATTTTAGTCTTTTTCACTCCAAATTTGCTCTTTTTTGCATCTTTTTGCTCCAATGACTCTAATTCATCATTCATGCAACAAAACATAAAAAATACCTTTCTTTAAAGTGCAATATCATCAAAAATACTATAAAATAGATATGAAAATCTCAACATATTTTCTTTTGGTCACACGGTAGGAAGGAAAGCTTTGAGACTCTAATCCAATCGAATAGGTGAAAAGTAAAATATTTTCTATGTAGGGGAGGAAAGTGCTTGGACGCACCTCCAACCCAAGGGATATTGAGAAAGTTAGAATCTTGGTATCGACCCCAAGAACATCATGAAATAGCATAGAGAATTTGTGGTGTTGAGCTCATAGATATATAACATGCAAAGATCTACATTGGTGAGGAAATTTTGTTAGATTTTGTGCAGAGTGTGAAACTCAATGGGGATTTGAGGAAATTGGTGCAGACCAAGATAGTTGTGCTGTGCAAGAAAAGAGTAAGAAATCTTGAACTCAAGAGAAAGAAACCGAACAAAACTTATCATTTTCTTTTCTTGTTGTCTTTATCACATTTAATTAAAGTGCACTTTCAAAATTTAAATTTTATTGGTTGACTTTAAAAAATAATTTTAAATTTTAATATCGGACTTTTGTTATATTTTTCTTCATTCATTATAATTCAAAACCAACGTATGGTTCTACACTCTTTATCAATTGCACAAGAAGGGCAGTTTGATAAACATGTTGAAAACTGAAAGAAATTTCATTAATTTGCTTCAACCAGGTATTACAGATTGAATACAAGTCGAAGCATCAAAAGAGACAACTTGTTGAGTACATCATGGGACATCACATGCTGAATACATATAATATTCACTGCTCTGACGCAGCACAAAAGATGACAAAAAACTATCTGTCCTCTATGGGTGAGCACCTGATCAAGCTGACCAACTAAGTCACGCTCCAGGACAAGAAATCCTTTTAGGTGTACTTCGAGGTGCAACCATTTCATAGCTCGTTTGATCGCATCTCTTCTAACTTTAGATTTTGTCAGAACCTATATGATATCTTACGACCATCCATTCTTCTGAATGTCACAGACACTTTGTGGTGTCGTACCCCCGAAATGTAGTTCTTGGCTAAGTCTTCTCCATTTCACTTAAGAATTAGTACTTAAACCATCTGTAGTAGAATCTAGTTTGATCCTTTGAACTCCCCAGGGCAGATAACATTGATATCTTTTTTGAATAGAATATTGCGCTTGCTCATGAAAGACACTGTGCATAAGGGCCTTACAAAATCATGTGGTCTATGTGTGGAGGGATACAATCTCCTTCATCGTAGATGTTGATTTTAAAACTGTTGAGAATGAAATTGGCTGGTAATATACTCTATTTAACCATCCTTTTAATCCTTCTCTTTATCTCAAAAGGCATAAGATCCTTCTCATCATTTTTTAAGATACCTTGGAGGTTCCCTTGCCTATCTTTTGTGAAATTGTAGCAACAACCACAATGGATGGTTATCTTCCCTTTTCAGTGCATCCACTTTCGTGGTTCTAAATAAGTTCTCTCCATTAGCAGACCAGCTCGACCTCTGTCTCTCAGGTCAAATACGTAGTTAAGAATCCTTATTTCATCATTTTCATAGAAAACTCATGTATACAGCTCCAGACCCTCCAGAATGTAGACAATTTTTTTTTTATATTTTCTCGTAGAATTCAAATTCTCATTTTTTTAACTTTGTTCATTTTTGCCAGTTGTACCATGGGGATTCTTTGAGATCGTCGAGGTTGCTCCCTCATTTTCACATCTGTAGGATACCATGTCTGACTTTGCTCTATAGATAATGGAATGTATTACTCAGTGTCTGGGTAAGCTGTCTCCTGACGTCCTGTGTCAGCGGCTAAGATATCCTCAAAAGAACTGTAGTGATCAAAATGAATAGCATTGCATGTTGAGCATTCCATGAATGCTCCACCTATCGATGCTTTTATAGGAACTTTGAAATTGCACAACTGACAACCCTTGTAAAGTTCATCTGGTACTGCTTGTAGTATATGTTCTGCATGAAACTTGTACTCGTCCTCTGATCTCAATTTTCTATATATATATATATATATATATATATATATATATGTGTGTGTGTGTGTATATATATATATATATATATATATATATATATATAATGCGATGGATGATATTATATGATTAACTTTTTTAATAGTTATTCTTAATTTGTAACAAAGCCAAAAAATTGATCCAAAGCAAAAGCAAGGTAAATCTTTCACTATGAAGCGAATAACAATGCAGTTATAATTTTCAAATATGACATACTACACAAGTATACGTATCATTATCAAGTAATATAGAATTTTTTTACTAAGTCTCGAATATCAAATACATGGGGAGAACTAGATTTAGATAACAAAATTTACTTAGCAATATTTTCCTACTTAAACTTAAGATGCTAAATAGAAATGAAAGTTCGATTCTTTTTGTAATTTTTGATAATTGAAAATAAAGTAAGCAACTAATTAACTTAACTACAATACTTGCAAGATAAAGGCATTATAAATAAAATATATTTTTCCTTATTATGAATCATTGATAAATATAGAAATTTTATTCTTGAAATATGCTAAATGTGTTGTGCCAAATAGGAGTAATAATAATCTTTACTCTTACTAGAGATGCCATAAAGAACATTGACTATTCTATAGTTCAATAGTCATGAAGACCAGCTGGGCAGAGAAGATACTAGCCCTCACTCTAAAGTTCCCTCTTCTCCCTCCACCTAAGGGCTAACATCTCGTATAAAAACCTAAGACTATAAATCAAATTGGGGGTTGTCACTCTAAAGTCCTGTAATTCTACACCTTTTAAAAGTTTATTTCCTTATTTATTTTCACTCAACCCCATGAAATACATTCTTATTCATGGAATCAATATGTGATTCTAACCATTTGTTGACTGAGACAATACCATCTTGGATCTTACATGTTTCAAAATAAGTATTAACTTCTTAATTGGCTAAATCAAGAAGTAAATGATGTGCAAGGTTTCAAATCATCACAACTTTATCCAACAATGAAGCCAAATACTTCACAAAATTCCTTTAAATATTAAATCACTTATCATTTTAAGGAAAAAAATAAAGAAAACTACTCAGAATTCATGGAGAAAACTCAACCACAAATGAGCTTAAAAGTACAAATCATGCACACAAATAAGAAATCTAAATTAAAACCAAGTGTAGTCACAAAGACAAACACTTATCTCAAATCCCCTCCAAAAAATTTCTTAAAGTTCCTTTGAATTCTCTTTCTTCACTCACGATACAAGCTAAAGCTTGAAATAAAAAGAAAAGGAGGCCGACAGCGATGGTGACAACGTAGATGGATGATGGTTATAAAGTTGATGGGTGGTTGGCCTCCTCTCTTGGAAAATCTAAGTCTTTTCCTATAAAAATCCAAGGGGTGACTTGGTGTCTCTTCAAAAAGGTGTCTTCATTCAATGAATATTCTAGAAGTTGCCTCTTCAAAAGCCAATTGAATGAATTTTTATTTCCATTGGCTATTTCCCATGTTTTTATCAAGGTTTGCTTCAAACACCTTTTAAAAAATCCTTTCAAATTAAATATATCAAGTAACTACTTCTCGTGCTTAAGCGTAGGGTACCTGGCACTTAGGCGCAGAGCCTCTGACACTTAGGCATCAAACTTGGGTGTTTAAGCACCCAAGTTCATTTTTGCATATTTTTCATTTTTGCTCCAAATTTGACCCTCCTCCATTTCTTTTAACATTTTCCATCCATTTGATTGTACCTAAATGAAAACCACACAAATACCCTTCATTAAAGTGCAAATCCAAAAATAAGTATAAAATGTGTATAAGAATATTATATATTTTAGGTGTATCATCCTCCGTAGGTGGCATACTAGTAGAAGTATATTTCAAGCAAGGATCATAAATTTTGCCCTCAGGAAGCGGGTGAGTGTATTTTCTGCCTCTTTCATACGTCTTATTTCTTCACGTAGAAAAGCTCTGTGCTTGCGGCGATTAGCGTTTCAACACCGTGTTCTTCTTAGTGGTAGATCTGACACCCTTTCCTCATCAGCACCGATTAAATTCTCTTTTGATGTGGTTATCATGGACGACAAATGTCTAGTCTCCACCATCAAACTTTGTTACATTGTCTCTTTCTTCCTCTTTGGTGAGTAGTCTTCTTTAGTATCGATCTTTAGCAGTGACGGTAATCCTTGTTTCTCTTGGCGGTTGACTATGTCCATCAGAGGGCCCTCATAGTTTACGTTGACCTAACTAAAGTCTAATTCAAAGTCTACAATGCCACTGACCAAGGGAAAATATGTTGAGATTTTCATACCTATTTTACATTATTTTTTATGATATTGCACTTTAAAGAAAGGTAGTTTTAAAGTTATAAATTATGGTCATTGGAGCCAAAATATGCAAAACGGAGCAAATTTGGAGTGAAAAAGACCAAAATGTGAAGATTTAAACTAGGGCGCCGACAGCGAGCCCAACGGCGCTGGCGACAGACTTTTCCTGAGACTCCACAATTAATTCACTTAGAAGGCCCACTGACGGTGCGCTCGAGGCCGCCGATGGAGAGCTCGGTGGTTATGTCCAACAAAGAATTGGATGAGGATGAATTTTGGAGGGGTGCTTAGGCAACGCTTGGGAAAACTCCTCCACAACTTTACAAGAAGATTTTGGCAAAAAATTGGAGAGTGCCTAGCGGTCTTGGATGTTAGAAAGGTCCTGGAGGTTGGAGAGGTTCCATTAGTGTTTGCTAGAGAGTCTAAATTGTGAGGAATTCTTCGACAGATAGTAAGAGTGGAGGGAAAGTGATAGATTTCTTCCTACTTGTCGCTTTGAAGAGGAATTTTGTGTTCTGTAAAGAAAGGAAGAGATTCAGAGGAACTTTGAGGAGTTTTCTTGGGGAGAAATTTGAGATAAGTATATTTATTGTTGTAGTTTGTATGACTTTGATTTTATAGATGAATTTCGAGTTTTGTTGTGTTTTCCCCATGAGATCTAAGAAGTTTTCTCTATCTTTCTCCTTGTCTTCAGATTTGTGAAATGGTGATTTGAATTTGTGGAGCCATGAAAATGTTAAAGAAATTGTTATGATCTTTTCACTTCGATCTTAATTTACTTTCAATTTAGTCAATTTATTTGTTAAAATGTGTTGAGTTTTACAACTAAAGTGAATATTACATCCAAGATTCAGGAAGGTCAAAGCCCTTGGAAGTTGGGTGCAAATAAATAGGGAAATAAATTATAAGGAGTAGAATTTTAGATTTTAGAGTGACAGACTAAAATCCCTAATTTGGTCCTATCGTTTGGGTGTTGAAGTGTAGATGTCAGCCCTCAGGTGAGGGAAACATGGGAGCTCCGAAGTGAGAGTCGATATCCTCTCAGCCTAGCCACAGATTTAGTAAACAAGCGTAGGATTAGTCAATGTTCTTTATGCCTGGGCCAAAGGGTAAATAATAGGTATGCTCCTATTCGGTACATTATAAATTGAACAGTTTCACTTTATTCATTCACTATAATTTCTTGACAAGGAGAAGGATTCTTCCTTATATATTGAATATCGCATTAAAAATCTAATTAGTATAATTAATTATTTATGATTTATTAAAATTACATATTTATTTAAATTGCCTATTAGTGACAGATAAGCAAATATAATTTCATTGTTGCGATTCAATATTGCTTTTCTAAAATCTTAGTTTGTAGTTCTAATATTACTCCTCATGGGATCGATATCTAGGACTCTATTAGAGCCCTAGATTACTTGAGCGATAAGTATACTTGCGTTGATTAGTGTGACTTTATAATTGATGAATATTTTATACATCTATCTTTATTGAATTTCTAACTATTATTAAGTTTTGATATATTTGCTGAGGAATTAAATCTTTTAGCAGCAGTAATAAATACTTTTATTTATTAGCACATATAAAGTCGCTGTTAAGTTTTTGATACCATTGCCAGGGTGTAAACAAGAATCATAATTAGAGTAACACACAATTTATGATTATTAGAAAAGTTTTACTTGAATTGCAACTTATTTTCATATTTAGTCAATTGTCTTATTTTGTACTGATTTCAAATTGTATGCGTAAATTTGGACCTGAAAATCTTATACCCTACGATTCAGAATTAGAACACACTGTTAGAAAAATTAGAAGATTGAGAAGAGAACCAAGAAATTCTAATACAATGGAAAACAACATGAACAATCAAGAAATAGAAAATGAACACTAACCTAGACCCCTACGAGATTACGCAAATCCTACAGCAGATGAAATTCACTTATCTATCCAAAATTCTGATGTAGCTGCTAATTCATATGAGCTTAAACCTGCTATTATCCAAATGACATAAAACAATCAATTCGGAGGTACACCAAATGAAGATCCTAATTTACACCTCGCTATTTTTTTAAAACTGTGTGCTACCTTTAAATATGACAGAGTTTCAAATGATGTTGTTAGACTTAGACTTTTTTCCTTTTTCACTAAGGGATAAGTCTCAGATGTGGTTAAATTCGTTAGCAAGATGATCTATTAGAACTCGGGGAGAACTTCCACAAAAATTTCTATCCAAATATTTCCCTCCATTCAAAACTGCTAAACTTAGAAATGACATAACATCATTCTATCAAATTGATGGAGAGTCAAAATACAAAGCTTGGGAGAGATTTAAAGATATTCTTAGGAAATGCCCTCATAATTCGTTACTAGATTGGTTGATAATTCAAACTTTTTATAATAGATTAGTGGGATCACTTAGATAGATTATAAATTTTGCGGCTGGTGGTTCTTTAATTTCAAAACCTTTTGATGAGGCTTATTCATTAATAGAAGAGATGGCTACCAACAATTTTCAATGACCCTCTGAAAGGGTAATTCCTAAAAGAGTAGCTAGTATCCACGATTATGATGTAATATTTTTGTTAGCTTCACAGATTGCTGCAATATCAAAAAAATTAGATCATTATGGGATGATATATTCTCCAACACCTCGTATGATGGAAGAGAATTCATCTGGGCAATTTCTGAATGTTCAACCTTCATATTAGACTTTAAATGCTATTAATAGACCCAACAACCCTTATTCAAACTATTATAACTCAGGTTGGAAGAATCATCCAAATTTTAATTGGAATAACAGTTCTTCTACAAATAAACAATGGGTAAACAACCCAGTGAACCCATTAGGAAATTCCTCCAACTAAGAAAATGTTAACTATAGACCTTCGTATCCTCCAGTATTTAATAGTAACACTCAAATTAAGGAAAAGTAGTTGTCTATGGAAGAGCTGATATTAAACATGGGTCAACAATTGCAGAATCAAGGAAACCAATTACAATTCAAGGAAATCAATTACCAAATCAAGCAACTGCTATCAAGAATATTGAAAATCAATTAGAGCATATCGCTACTGTGCTTAAAAACTGAACATTAGGGACTTTTCCTAGTACTGTGGAACCAAATCAAAAAAATCAAGGAAAAGAACAGATAAAGACGATACAATTATGAAGTGGAAAAGAATTGGAAATAATAGTGCAAAAAGAAATGGAAACTGAAAAAGAGAAAGTGGATACCGACAACAAAAAGGATCATGAGTACCCAAATTTAGAATATCCACTTACATCAATGAAAATTACTGTAGTGAAACCTCCACCACTGTTTCCTCGAAGATTGAAGCAACACAAACAGAATAAACAATTTTCCAAGTTTATAGAAATTCTTAAGAAATTAATGGTAAATAAAGATTTTAGATTATGTTCAGGAAAGATTTAGATTATGTTCAGGAAAGATTTGAGATGCTGGATATTACCGAAAATGCTGATAAGAATCTATTTCCGTCAATTATAAAACCATCTGAACTTGAGTTAAAAATATTGTCGAGCCATTTGAAGTATGTGTTTCTGGGAGACTCATCTACATTACCTGTAATTATATCTATAGAATTAAATGATTTACAAGAGCAAAGACTGTTAGATACATTAAAAATATATAAAAAAGCTTTTGGTTGGACCTTAGCTGATATTAAGGGAATCAGTCCTTCGATCTGTATGCACAAAATTATATTAGATGAACAATATAAACTGAGAGTTGATCCACAAAGGAGATTAAATCCAATGATGAAAGAAGTAGTTAAGAAGGAAATTTTAAAATGGTTAGACACTGGAATTATATATCCTATTTCAGATAGTATGTGGGTAAGTCCAATTCATTGTGTTCCTAAGAAAATAATGAATTAATACCTATCAGAAAAGTTACTGGGTGGCGTGATTATAAAAATTTAAACACTGCCACCAGGAAAGATCACTTCCCTTTACCCTTTTTAGACCAAATAGTAGATATACTTGATGGGCACAAATATTTTTATTTTTTAGATGGATATATCGATTATCATCAAATTCTTATTGCTCTTGAGGATCAAAAAAAGGCAACATTTACTAGTCCTTTTGGAACTTTTGATTTTTGAAGAATCTCTTTTGCATTATGTAATGCACATGCAACATTCCAGAGATGTATGATGTCGATATTTAGTAAGTTATTTGATGATGGATTGGAAGTATTTATGGATGATTTCTTTGTATTTGGAACATCATTTAACGCATGCTTAAATTACATTGAAAAAGTTTTAGAGTTATGCGAAAGAACTAATTTAGGTCTAAATTAGGAGAAATGCAATTTATGGTTGCAGGAGGAATTGTGTTAGGGCATCAAATTTCGGAAGATGATATGGAAGCAGACCCTGCAAAAATTCAAGTTCTATCTAAACCAACACCTCCTGCTAATGTAAGAGAGGTTAAGAGTTTTCTTGGACATGCTGGTTTTTATAGGCATTTTATTAAAGGTTTTTCAAAAATTACTAAACCTCTATGCCAACTTTTAGAAAAGGACAAGAAATTTGAATTTACTGAAAGCTATTTAAATGACTTTGAGTTATTAAAGAAAAATTAATCACAGCCCCTATTATAGTTTCACCTAACAGGGAGAAACCATTTGAATTGATGTGTGATGCTAGTGATTATGCTATTGGAGTTGTCCTTGGACAAAGATGTGAAAAGATTTTTAAAGTTATATATTACGCTAGTAAAACTCTTAATGATGCACAAATTAACTATATTGTTACTGAAAAAGAGTAACTGGCCATTGTGTATGCTTTAGACAAATTTAGATCTTATTTAATTGGAGCTAAATGTGTTGTACACACTGATCACTCTGCTATTAAATATTTGATGCAAAAAAAGGGTGCAAAACCAAGTTTAATTAGATGGATACTTTTGATGAAAGAATTTCATCTTGTGATTATTGATAGAAAGAGATCTGATAATCAAATAGCTGATCATTTGTCGAGTCTAGAGAATCATGAATTATCTGACTCTGACAATGAAATTACAGACAGTTTCCCTTATGAACAACTTTATAATATTAATAAGTGGAAAATACCATGGTATACTGATATTGTTAACTATGTTGTAAGTGATATTTTGCCACCTATGCTGATACTACAACAATAAAGAAAATTCATTCATGATGTGAAAGCATATTTTTGGGATGAGCCTTATTTATATATAAAATGTAGGGATCTTATTATGAGGAGATGTGTACCTTATGAAGAAACTGATCTAATCATTCAAAAATTTCATGATTCTGAATTTGGAGGAGATTTTGGGATTGATAAAAATGCTTATAGAATCTTACAAGCTGGATTTTATTGGCCTACTTTTATTCAAGATGTTTATAGATACATAAAAACTTTTGATCGATGTCAACGAGTAGGCAATATATCTAGAAGAAATGAAATGCCTCTGAATTTAATGTTAGAAGTTGAGATCTTTGATGTTTGGGGATTAGATTTCATGGGACCATTTATTACTTCATTTAAGAACTTAGACATATTAATTCTAGTGGACTACGTTTCAAAGTAGATTGAAGGACAAGCTTTACCTCGTTGTGATGCTAAAAGTGTTTCAAGATTTTTAATGAATATTATTTTCACTAGATACAGAATTCCTAAAATGACTATCACTGATGGAGGATCGCACTTTAGGATTAAATATATTCAGAGATTGGCAAAAAAAATTAATATTATTCGTAGACTCGCTAATGCCTATCATCCACAAACCAGTGGGTTAGCTGAAGTTTTTAATAGAGAGATTAAACAAATACTTGAGAAGACTGTAAACCATTGTAGAGTAGATTGGTCCACTAGACTAGATACTGCGTTATGGGCTTACAGGACTGCTTATAAAACTCCTATTGGAATTACTCCTTATAGACTGATTTTTGGAAAGATTTGTCACTTACCAGTAGAATTGGAGCATAAAGCATATTGGGCGATTAAAGAATTCAATTATAATTTGAAAGATGCTGGTAAGAAGAGATTGTTATAATTAAATGAATTGAAAGAATTAAGAAATGAATCTTATGATAACGAAAGAATTTATAAGAAGAAACTAAAGTTATGCCATGATCAGAAGATTAATCAGAAGAACTTTGAACCAGGACAAGAAGTTTCGCTTTACAATACTAGGATGAAGTCATTCCCTGGGAAATTGAAATCTCGCTGGTTAGGATCCTTTATTGTGACTAATGTTTATACTTATGGAGTTGTTGAAATTGAAGATCAGAAGACTGGAAATGGATTTAAAGTAAATGGACACAGTTTAAAACCATATTTTGAGAGGAAAATACCAAATTTTAAAGTGGTTTTAATGATCACTCAACCTGAATAATACCTGAATAGGTCGGGCTGACGACATTAAACCAAGCATTTTATGGGAGACAACCCATAATTATCTTTATTTTTATTACAATTATAGTAGTTTTTTTTTGAAATTATCGTTAGTTTGTGGAAGTATTGAGCTCTACTACTCTTTTTTACCCTTGAATCATCATAAAAATTGGATCCATAGAGAAAAATTGGAACGCATTCGAATCAGAATGAAATTGTGCAATTTTGGCCTTGGACGCCGACGGCAGGTTTTTCCTGAGAGTCTAGAAAATTAATTATAGAAGGCTCGTCGACGGCGCCCTCGACCCCGCCGACGGTGAGACCGGCGAGATGGCGATTTCTCGAGTTTGAATGGCGGTTTTTAGCAGTTTTTAGGCGGGAGTTACCCCCTTTTAAACTCCCAAATTCGTTCCTAAGTTCATATTTTCCCCGAAAATGAAGTGAAACTCCACAAAATTCATTCCTATGGTGTCTAATTCCCTTGATAATCCCAGAATGTGAGTGTTCAATCGGAGAAAGTTTATTTGTGCGGAAGCGCAGCGATTCTTCAATGAGGTACTGACGAAGAAAAGATTGATCAAGAAATGAGGATTCGTAAATCGTGGATTGAATAATCCCTCTACAGCAATTGAAGAGTTGATAGTATGGCAAAGATGGGACGTGTTGTACTATACTACCGCTGCTATGGTTGTTCCTATGGTGAAGGAATTTTATGCAAATTTGCATAGAATCAACCAGAGAGTTGTTTATGTGTGAGGTAGATGGATAACTTTCACTCCTACACGGATCAATGAATTATACTTGATCGAGAACGTTCCTATCTTCCATTACTCCAAGTTCGTCCCGACAAGAAACCAGATGAATGAGATTTACTAAAATTTATGGACGAAACTGAAGACTGGAAATGAGAGAAAATGGGTATGTTAGTTTTTCTGTGACACTCCTAAATCCCGTTTCGAAACACTGACACTTCTTCATTTCTCCAAAACTTTTACCGATGATGAAGATCGGTAATGTTTCTAAAGAAAGTGCTATTCTGAATTACTGCATCTAAATGGGATTGCCGATCAATATTGGATCAATAATTGTGAAGTTCATTTTGGGCCTGATCATTCATGGATCAACTTATGGGCTTGGACACCCTTCTACAATTTTCTCACTTTGCAATTAGTTCCAAGTATCCTAACAAAATTGGAAAAAGGTACTTCTACCTTGGAAGCCTATGGACCCAACTGAGATTTTCCCAACTTTTGAAGATGAAAATGACATGACTATTATGATAGATCAGACGTTTTAGAATTCATTTCCGATTCAACCTTTTGTTCCGGACAAGTGTCTGGTGATCATGCGCAGAATCAAGAAAATGGAGATGGAGGTAACAAATGCCATGAATGCAATTAATAATAACTCTAATTTCTTCGATCATCTAGACTGGAAGATGAAAGAACATTTTTCTCACTCTGGACATATAGAAGATAGTTTGATACGACTGATGAGGAGGATGAAATTGATAGAAGAGGATTCTACTGAAGAATTTCCATACCGACCCTTCTAGAACCTCTTCGTTCATGTGCAATCAATGGGTGGTCTCAGAGGAGAATCTAGTACTGAATCTGAAGAATAGTAGATTTATATTGCTACCTGTGTGTCTATGTTATTTAATTGGAACTTTGCATTTGCTTTATTTTAGAATTATGCTTTTAGATCTCTATATATGAGACTAAGCATAAAATGTTTTGTTTTCAGCGTTTTGAGTGTTGTGCCTTGGATTGCGACGCTGAATTGATGTATTGAGGTTGTGAAAATACCAAACATAGGTGTGTTATGTAACGTATATTGTAACTCGTGGAATTTATATATAATCGTGATGTTTTGTGTTGTGAAAGTTTAATTGTGATGAGTACATCATTTAATCACTTAAAATTATGTCTATAATGATTGAACGAATGTCGTTGAGGCTTAAAATTGATCAAAATCGCAAAAATTTGGGAATTGAACCAAATCAATAGAGCTCACCGATGACGCCCTTGACGACGCTGAAGATGGTCTTTTCCCGAGATTAGGGATATAATTTAAATAGACCGTGCCGACGAAGCTGAATACCCCGCTGACGGTGAGATAAAAAAAACACCTTTAAACGCAATTTTGATTAGTCAACCACCACTATTCATCATCTCCTTCCTCTGAAAAATGCAATTTTTGTACTAGGGCTTGAGAGATCTTGAATTGGAAGACCATTTCAAGGCATTTAGACACCAGATTTGATCATCACTTGGTAAGAGCTTCACTCCAAACTAAAAATATTTAATTTTCACCATGGATTTCTTCCACATTGAGGAGATCCGAAAAATTTGAGAATGTGAAGAAAATTTTGGGTAGAAATTCATGGAACATAGTGTTGAACTCTTAGAATTACTTTTGGAAGACATTATTTGCATATTTGAAGTATATTTTTGAATTTTTCTAAAATTGTAATTAGATTGAAATGGCTCCACGACAAAAGAGATGACTTGAGTTTGACGAGTCTCGCTTCATTAATGTGAAGGCTCAATCAATATTTACTTCAGTATTTGAAAGAAAGAAATGCATACAAGATCGAGTTTTTGAGAGTCTGAGAGGAGAAATTGAAAGAGTTATTACCGAGCGGAGGTGGGAAAACTTTTGTTACACCCCCAATAAGGCCGCTGCAAATATTGTGAAAGAATTCTATGCCAACGTGTTCTATTTTGAAGACGGAATCATTCAAGTGCGAGGATTTCCGGTTGAATTTAATGTTGCCCGCATTAACACCTTTTACGAAGTCCCAGATTCTTATAGCTGGCTTTATGAATCCTTAAGTACTATAGAAGGCCCATTGAATGATGTGATCAACTTTCTCACTTATGGGACAGAAAAGTGGAAGATTAAGCAACGAGAACGGGTAAATTTTTCTGCTTTCATGTTAAGTACCACCTTTAAAGCGTGGCACTATTTTATTTCCTCTATTCTGTTACCGACCTATCACAATAGTGAGGTAACTAGAGATAGAGCTATTATAAATTTTTGTATTCAGAATAACAGAAATATAAATGTGGGGAGGATTATTTTTAAGAATATATTGACTATGGCAAGGAGTGAAATAAGTGAAGGTCTAGGCCATCCTGGCCTTATTTATGCACTTTGCCACCTTCTGGAGTGGAAGCTGGAGATGATGAGGAATGGGTTTACCCTAGGAAAGCCATTAGTAAAGCCAATTTGAAAACTTATGAATCCCATGAAAAATGAAGAACTGGAAGTAGGAGTCAAGAACCTTCTAATAACAGAGATGTCCCTTCTATAAGTTATGACCTTCCACCTTCTAGTTCCCCTACTCTGACTGATTTGATGAATGAGTTGGCCTTGCAGTGAAAGAGTATAGAATTAATAAATGAAAGGATTGGAGGTTTTGAACGTCGAAATGATTATGATATTAAGTACCTTCAAAGACATTCAAATTTTGAGATAGCTTATTACGAAGCTCAGGCCTGACACTACAGAGATGAGCCTGATGTTACTTTCCCTGAGTGCCCCCGATATACTCAATATCAACCCAATCCACCTCCTGATCAAGGAGACAAAGGCATAGTTTGGGATTTTGATATCTAATAGTAATTGATGTACTTGTACTTGCACTTTTATTTTTGTGATCTTTTATAATAGAAATGGATGTTTGCGTGTATTTGTACTTTCATTTTCATTGTTATGTTGTAATCGACCGATTTTTAATTTTTGTATAAAGTTAGTGTGGTAGTTAAATTTGTATGTGTAGTATAATAGATGTTGCGTAGTATTTTGTGAATTTTAATGTAATGTGATTTTCATTTTTGCATTTTAATTGTAATTATTTTGTTTAGTATTGTGGTTGTGTTAGAGAATATTGTGTTTGTTAAATGCTTTTATTTTGGACTTGTTTCAAAATTTTTTTTCCCAGCAATTTCTCTAATGATTTATATGTGTAGAAAGCTCCTAATGTTACATACCAGGTGAAGTAGAAATTTTATGAAGGACTGCAAAAATTTCAGAATGATGAAAATGCCTAAAATACTGAGGTATGATTTATATTTAAAGTTTTTTTTTTCTTTCCACCTATATCATTTCATATTGAAAAATTTAAGTTTGGTGGAGGGAAGAAAAAGATTAACTAATAGATGTCCTCGATTTAAATATTTTCAAAAATTATTAATGTGATTTTGTGTAGTGAATTTAATTCAGGTAACTATATTTTGTAGCCATTTAAATATTATGGTCGATTTAAAAGAATATTTTTGTAATAAAAATTAATTTTGTAACTTAAGATATTTAGTATAAGAGAATAAGACTATAGTTAACTATTTAAAATAAAAGAAACTACGTTTTGAAGTGTTAAGAATCTGGAAATTCATTTGAGAAGAAAAGATTGGGGCTCAATGATGTAAAGGCTATGAAATATTTATAAGATAAGGGAATGCTTTGAGTTTCAAATTTAGGGAAAGAAAGGTGATGTTCAAAATCATTAAAGGCTATCCAGATATTGTAATCCTTCCTTGAAAATGGAAAAAGAAAGGATTGACAACAATCCCTGAAAAGAAAAGAAAAATATATATAGGTTTGAAAGCAATCCAAATGAAAAAGATAAAAGATTATATATATATATAAAGGTGAGGAGAAGCTTAAGGATATGCCTAATCAAAAATTGGCTTCACTGGACCTACCTAAAGGGAAAGCCTAAATGCATTCCTGAACTTATATTTATGAAATAGATCTTTTACTAGTAGTGTTCTCATGAAATTCCTATCCTTTGGATATTCTAAGTGACTTAATATTGCAACATATAGTCATTCTTGAAATGAATAGAAGACTAGAACTCTTAAACTTGATGACTAGATAATCTTGTAGCTACATTGTTAATTTAATTACATGAATTTTTTCTGAAGATCTCACTATGATATTTATCTAAATCAAATTTTTAATATTTCTGAAGTAAGACTTTACTACAATAGATCATAAATTTTATATAGTACTAAAATTACTTGAGGACAAGTAATAGTTAAGTTTGGGGTATTTTGACCAAAGAAAAATATATTGATATTTTCATACCTATTTTACATTATTTTTTATGATATTGCATTTTAAAGAAAGGTATTTCTGATGTTTTGTTGTAGGAATGATGAATTAGGGTCATTAGAGCAAAAAGATGCAAAAAGGAGTGAATTTGGAGCGAAAAGGACCAAAATGTGAAGATTTGAACTAGGGCACCGATGATGGAATTTTCACGAGACTCCAGATCTAATTCACTTAGAACATCTGCCCTAGTTCATCATCGGTGAAAATTCCAAAGGGTAATTTGGAGCTCCGAAGTGAGAGCGGGTATCCTCCCAGCCTGGCCGTAGATTCAGTAAACAAGCGTAGTATTAGTCAATGTTCTTTATGCCTGGACCAAAGGGTAAAGAATATGTATGCTCTTATTTGGCACAATACAAATTGAACTGATTCACTTTATCCATTCACTATAATTTCTTGACAAGGAGAAGGATGCTTCCTTATATATTGAATATCACATTAAAATTCATTAGTATAATTAGTTATTAAGAGTTATTAAAATTAAATACTTATTTCAATTGCCTATTAGTGACAAATAAGCAAATTGAATTCGATTGTTGCAATTGAGTATTGCTTTTCTAAAATCTTAGTTCGTAGTTGTAATATTACTCCCTGTGGGATTGATATCTAGGACTCCATTAGAGCCCTATATTACTGAGGCGATACGAATACTTGCGTTGATAAGTGTGACTTTAGAATTATTTAATATTTTATACATCCATCTTTATCAAATTTATAACTGTTATTAAGTTTTGGTGCAGTTGTCGAGGAATTAAATCTTTTAGCATCAGTATTAAATACATATAATTTTAAGCATATATAAAGTCACTGTCAGCCATCCTGAGCTGCCCTTTCTTTGTTCAGTGCAAGATTCAAGCCATCTCTAAAGGCAAAAATCAGCTTTCATCCCGACATTTATCTGCAGAAGATAGGAAAACATCATTGGGCTGAAATTCAACACGAAGAAGAACAAAAATGGTGCAATAATTAAACACAAATTTTAATTTATACAGGTGCAAATTTATTATTTAATATTTTTTAATTTAATGGAGTTTAGAAATTAGAGACAAAATGATGAAATTAAAGTGAAGAAATTTCAAAATTTTAATTTTTATCGAGGTTAATTTTATTATAAAATTTTGGACCCAATCACAGGTGCTTGGCCAAATAACAATCAAAGTTTCAAAAAAGTTGATTTCAAGTAGTGTCACATCGAGTAGTATGACTTCAAATAGTGGGCATTAACCGGAAGCATAAGTCTTTCGCCTTGGAAATCCATTAATTGGCAAGCTCCTCATGAATAGACCTTTTCCATGATGAATGCTCCATTCCAAGTTGGTTCAAATTTTCCACCTATCTTGCAGTGTGAAAGAATAGGTCTTTTGAGAATCAGAATGAGGTCACCAACTTTAAACACCCTCAAGCAGACCAATTTTTCATGAGCCTGCACCATCCTTACTAGGCAGAGCTCCAAATGTTGTTGTGCCTCTAGTCATTTTCCCTCAAGAATTTCTAATTCTTTAAGTTTGAGCTTTATACTTTCTTCATTTGTTATTTGATCGACAATGATGACTCTGAGTGACGGTGTCAGTACTTTTAGTGGCAGTATGACCTTAGACCCGTGCACAAGTATGTAGGGTGTACATTAAGTGAGAGTTCTGAACCTTGTCCGGTAGGCCCATAAAGCATCTAATAATTTATTATGCCAGTCGCTTTTGTTTTCCTCCTATGTCTTCATTAAGATTTTCATGAGCATCTTATTAAAGGATTCGTCGAGGCCGTTTACCCTGGGAAAGTAAATCATAGAGTATCTTCAGTCTATGCCAGGTCTTTTGATAAAGTTCTTGATCTTTGTGCTCTTGAAGGTTGTCCCGCTGACAGAAATCACTCTAAGTGGAACATTGAATCAGTAGAAAACTTGACTTTTAAAAAATTGCAGAACATGTTGTGTTGTAACCTCTCGTAATGATACTGCCTCTGCCCACTTTAAGAAGTAATCCATAGTGTTAAGAACAAATCTATGCCAACTTATATGACTATGGATACAACCAGAATAGAGGATGGAGATTCAACCATACAAAATAGTGCATTTTTAGACAACACTCGAATGGCAATGAGACAACAATTGGGAGTAGCACATTTGGAGATTGATGTAAGAGCACCCCGATCACAAACATAGGTGACACCTTCTGGTTGTATCCATGCTATCTAATATTATTACTGGTCAAAAATATCCGAGTCTCTTGATCTTCATTTTCATTTTCGGTCCTAACTGGTGCACACCACACAAATTGACATGTACTTCTTTGACAATATTCTATGCTTCTGATTCACTCAGTTATCTCAAACACATCTAATCAAATGATCTTCTGTAGAGGACATCACTTAAAAAGAGCATATGACATAGCCCTTCTTGTGATGTGATATGCCTCAAACTTGTCTTCTGGCAGCTTTCCAATTTGCAAAAATTCTATTAATGGATTATGTCAGTCTTCATTGATGACAACAAATGCAATCATCATTCCTTCTTCTTTTTTGAGTTCATTTAAATTATTGAGGTCGATCCAAGACAAAACTCATCATTTTTGTACTGTAACGTCAATGAAATCCAACAGTGGGCATGTCAATTCCTTCGCATGTTTTGCTAGAGCTCCACATGGGCATTACTTCCCCAAGGAATCTGGTATAGAGTCACGTTGGGAATCTATTCAAGCAACTTCACTGTGTACCAGTGGTATTCTACTAGCCTTGGTTTCAAAATCTTGTACTATCCGACAACTTATTGGATGATGATTTATTAGTACCCATAGACGACAATATTTGTTATATCCATTGATATTGCAAACTCTAACCTAGTGATCAATGCTTCATATTCTACTTCATTGTTTTTGCACGGCTATGTCAAGTGACAGGAGAATCTCAACATACCCTTATCTGGCGTGATAAAAATCAAACCAATCCTTGCTTCGCCCAGTGATGTGCCTAAAAATGCACTATTTTGTACGCTATATTTTGTAATGATATTGCATTTTAAAGGTATTTTTTCTTTTATTTTTTGTTTCAGGTACTTCAAAATTAAAAAATTTGGAGTGATTGGAGCAAAAGAAACAAAAATGGACCAAAACAGAGCAAACAAAAAAAAATCGGATCGAACCGAGGAATATCAGAGCCATGAGGGCCAAAACCAGGGACTTAAATCCCTGTATATAGTGCTTAAGTGCCCAAACATGGTGCTTAAGTGCCACCAGATAGATAGGAGGGTGCTTAAGCGCCCAAATTTAGTGCTTAAGTGCCAAAAATGATTTTCAACATATCTTCTAGAAGATACATCAAATTTGGATGATTTTTTAAGCGGTGCTTTGTGTGTCTCTTGTGGAATTCATTGGAAATGATAAAAGTCACTTTCTAGAAGGATTTGGGGCATTTATAAGGAGTTATGAAGAGTCACTTGAGACACCATTTAGAAGATTCATTGAATCTAGACATTTTTTAGGAGACACTTAAGAAAATCTTAGGAAATTATAGATAAGGCTCGAGAATGTTCTTAAAATGAGTCTTAGACTTTTGAACTAATTGGAAGAGGAGAAGAAGAAGAAGGCTTAGGCATGAGCCCCAAGACGGGCAACAAGGTGAGAGAGAGAGAGAGAGAGAGAGAGTGAGAATTTCTTTTTTTCTTTTCACTGCACTCTTGGAGAGGATTATAAGAAGATTTCTTTTACTATACAAGGAGAGTTTGATTTCCATCAAAGATAAGTATTGTCAATGTATTTTTATTTGAGTCTAGTTATTTGTTTGCATGATTTTAAAGTCTTGTTCAATAAAAAGTTATTGTTGTTTCTCCATGTGTAGTGAGTAGTTTTCTTTACTCTTCCCTCTTACAATAAATTAGTATGCATCTATAGGATATATAATTGAGTTGAGTGAGACTTTATTGTGATGTTTTTACTTTGTTCTTCATTTACATGTAAACTCGATTAACTTGCATTTAAAATCTATTGTGAGAACATGTAAGATCCGTGAAGGTGTTGTCTCAATCAACTTTGGTAGAATCACATGAGATTGTATGGATGAGAATGTAGTCCATATGGTTGAATGCAAATAAATAGGGAAATAATCTTTGATGGGTATAGAATTTTAGGATTTTAGACTGACACGATTATTCCCCCTAATTTTGTCGTTTAGTTTAGTTTTGATGCAAGATGTTAGCCTCCAGTTAGAGGGATATGAACGAACTCTAGAGTGAGAGCTAGTATCTTCCCTACTTAGCCCGTTGACACGCCTAAAAATTACCTAGTTTCATACATATATTTTATGCTCAATTTTAATGATTTTTAATAATATTACTTTAAAGGAAGGTAATTTGCATATTTTTGATTTCATGTATAAGAAATGAAATTTTGAAGAAAACAAAATAAAAATGGTGCAATTTGGAGTAAAAAAGAGCAGGAAAGAAAATTCTGACCTGACACAGTTTGATATGTCTTTGTATGCTTAATTTACTTTACATTTCTCAAATGTTTTTGAATACTTTCAAGAAAATTTATTTTCATGCTTATTTTTTAGGTTTATTTTTTAGGAGTCAAATGCAACTGAAATGGGGCAAAGCAGAGCTGAAACCAAGCCAAACAAAGAAAAATAGTGGAGCTACTACAGGGTGGTGCATGATGTGCTAAATTTGGTGCATGATGCTCTAGAAGATGTATTTTTGTGGATTAAGGTAGTTTAATATGAATTTTTAGCAAATTTTCAAAGGGACACTTGTTCTAAACACCCCTTGGAGTGATTCAATGCATCTAGACACTTTGGAAGGTTCTTTTATTAAGGGATATGTCTCTTGGATCACGGAACATGTATTTTGAATTCAAAAAAGTTGGCTTTTGTATAGAATTTTGGAGGGAATTTTGAATTCTTTTTTTAATAGAGGAAGTGTTTTATAAATGCGAGGGAAGTCTAGGGCTTAAAGAAGACTTGTGTGAGCGTGAGTTATGTGTGTGTGTGTGGCGTGAGAGTGAGAGGAAGGGCTTCAAGATTTTCTTCAAGGATTGTAAGAGGAGAGGTAAGGTGATGAATTTTTTCTTCATTGCATTTCTAGGAGAGAATTGAGAGTACTTGTAAAGAGGGAAATGTATGAAGAGAACATCTAGGGATTTGCTTGAGATGGAGTCTAAGATAAGTTGTATTCTTTTCTTTATTTATTTTGTAAACTTACTTTTATATATGAAATTCACATTTTTTCATATCCTTTTCATGAATTATAAGTAGTCTTCTTTATCCTTCTCTTTACTTTGAGATATGGTTTTATGAAGAACTGATTTTGTTTTATATGGTTTTAAATGCCAATAATTTGTGATGATTTGAACGTTGATCTTCCTTTTCTTTTTGATCTGATCAATTGAATTGTTGAAATGTGTTGAGAATCATATGTTCTAAAAAGGCTATGATTTTTACAACATGGGGAGAATCACATTTGATTTCATGGAAGAGTATGTCATCCATGGAATTGAGTGCAAATAAATAGAGAAATATACTTTGTTGGATATAGAATTGGAGATTTTAAGGTGATAGATTAAAATCCCCAATTTGGACCAGGTGATAGAAAACTTATGTGAGATTGTTAGCCTTCACGTGAGGGAGTAGTAGGAGCTCTAGAGTGGCTGCCAGTATCCTCCTAGGCTACCAAAAAATTAGGGACCAAACTCTGGATTAGTTAATATTGTTTATAGCACTGGGAAGAGAGTAAAGAATAGGATTGCTCCTATTTAACACAAAATAGTTTTTATATATTTTTAAGTGTTTTTAATTTCTTCACAATCCATATACTCATTGTAAAGGGGAAGGAGGCTTTCTTAAATTTGAACTCTTGGTAATGAAACTTTGTTTAGTTTTAATAAATTTAAATTTAATGTTTAGTAAATAATTTAGTAAATTTAATTCTTTTAGTTAAATTTATATTAGCATTAAGTAAACTCATTTTAATTTGTCTTTCTTACTTTAATTTTTATAGTACAAATATTGTGATTTATCTTATTATCATAAGAATTTCCATCTTTCAAGACTTCATAGTAGAAGATTAAAATTAGCCTTAAGGATTTCTTACTGCGCTTCTCTGTGAGATTGATACTGATTTTTAAAGAAAGCCTTATATTACTTAAAGTGATACGTGCATTAACGTAGAACCACTAGTGTGTGAACTATTTTATATATTTTACATAACATTTCAATTTTGCACATTAACTACTTAATTAAATTGGATCAAGTTATTGGCCATATTTTTTAAAATTAAATTACTGCATAATTTTAGGATGAATCAAGTTTTTGACATTGTACCGGGGATTTAAATTGACATAGAACACGCAAAAAAACAACACACACTAAGGGCACATCAAGTTTTTAGCGTTGTTGCTGGGGAAAGTTTGGTAAGAACTTTAAGAGAATTTTTGTTAAACCTGTAAGACTTAGATTTGGAATTTATAGTATTAGTATATAGTGTGTTTAGTTATTTTGTGTTTATTTTAAATAAAAACCAAAATACCAAAAATATTTTTGATATTTGTTCCATTAGTGAAGTCTTTAGATTTATATGCGTAGTTCAGGAGCTGCAGACCTTCAATTTTAAAATTTAGATTTTGAGAGAACTTTTGAGAGATATTTAAAAATACTCCATGAATTTAATGTTGAAATGGTGGATTAAAAATTTAATGAATATTCAGATTTGGATGATAATGCTAGTAGCTTTGAAAGAGTAAACCCCAAGAGAGTGGCAAATTTTCAAGAAGACATGGTTACAATTTAAATTTCTCATGTTGCAGATATTGAGAGGAAGTTAGATCAATACATAAAAAGATATCCTAGGAACCTCAATTATTGAGGAAAATTCATTTTGATAATGTATTGAAACTGGCCATGAGATACATAATTCTTATTCTGATTATTATAATCCAGGTTGGGAAAAATATTTGAATTTTAACAGGAATAATAATTTTAGATGAAAAGACAAATTTTGGGATGATAATCAACTTAATCAGACATGTAGTCAGAATAATCATGGCAATTATAATAATGAATTTTCTTTTCCTTGTGGATTTAACTTCAACCCACAAAATGAGGAGAATTATTTATTAAAAGAGGTTTTTATTGAAACGAAGAGTGAGTTGGAGTGTCAAGGGACTGCAATAAGGAATATGGATAACCAATTGGGCAGATTATTAACTCAATTAATGATCATCCTCAATTTAACTCCAACCCACAGGATGATGAGAAGATGTTTGAAGAGGTTGTGATTCGATGGTGAGATAGTTGGAAAATCAAGAGGTCATAATAAGAGATATAGAAAATCAACTGGGGTAGATTATTAATGCAATTAATAGTTACCCCCCAGAGATTTTACCTAGAAAACCTGGGATAAACCTTAAGGAGATGAATGCACGAGGGAAAATGGTGCAGTTTACGCCAAGGAAAATTAATGAATTTTATCAGTTAGAACATGTGTATAGATGTGAATACAAAACATTTTCTGCAATTAATGATGCCTTGGATGAGATTATTTCTTTTTTTACCGATGGAAGAGGAACCTGGAAGGTGAAGAATGGAGGGGAGGTAAACTTTCCTCTTTTTATGTTAAATGTAGTATCCAACGCCTTGCAGTACTTTTTTTTCTAGAAGAATGATACCAACAAACCATCATAGTGAGGTAAAAAGCATAGAGCTACTTTTAGACTTCTATATCCAATAGGTGATGAGGATAAATGTAGGCTCTATAATTTGTAAAACCACTTAATCTATTGCTTTAGGGGAGACCACTGGTGTTTTAGCTCACTCTGCACTGGTCTTCACATTATGTGAACAGGCAGGAGTTTATTATAGAGTAGATGAGGAGAGGATTGAACCTCTAAGACTTATTAGGCCTGCTAATATAATGACTTATGAATCTCAAGTTGTATGCAGATCTAAAAGTACGTCCAAGGAAATTCCTTCTACTTCAACTACTTCTAGTACCCCTACTATCCAGGAACTTATGGAGTAGATGATGGTCCAACATGGAAATATCGTGAGAATGGATCATAGAATGAAAAATATGGAGGGAAGAAATGCTCACATTGATTATTTGATAAGACAAAAATTCAAACGTGATGCTACTTATGCTGATAAAATGGTCAAATCTACGAAGGGTGATCACTCAGTTTTGTTTCCTACTCACCCTATTTTTATTCCATATCAGTAGCAAAGTTGGACGTGGAAGAAGAGGACCATGATTAGTGATATGTGTGTTAGATTTTTTTTTGTTTACTTTTACATTTAATTTTACTATATTATTAAGATTGTTTGTTGGTGGACTATGGTACTCTATTTTTTTCTATCTTGTGTTGTGAACTTTAGATTTATAAAACTATTGGAAGTTATTAGTTTTTTGTAATATTTTGGATGTATTTGTAGTTAACTCTTTCTCAGCAAATTTTTATATGTATTATGTGCTATTTGATGTTTTAAGTCTTGTAGCTTTTTATATTAACACCTAGAGATAAATTTCAAATCAGAACCTTCAACAGGTACGTCTTTTGTTTATGTATTAAATGCTTCTTTCACACGTTATTTTTCAAATTTTTTATGCAAACTCTTTTAAAAATTTAATTTTGGGAGGAAGAAAAATTCCTTTTTAAATAGAAAAGAGACTTAATTTTATTTATCCTCAATTAGGCTTATTTTCAAAATATTTTAAAAGGTTTAACATGACCTTTGATATTAGAGGGTAACTTTAGATAACAATATTTATGTTTCTAAAGATATAGTAAGCTTAAGTAAAAATTTTTAAACATTAAAGGTTAATTTTTGAGATTAAGATATTTGGTATGATAGAATAAGACTTTGTTTTTCTATTTTAAGTAAAGAAATTTGTATATTTGAAGTATTAAAAATCTTAGATATTCATGTAAGAAGAAAAGATTAAAACTTTATGAAAGATCTTTATTGCTAACATAAATTTAGAAAGTGAAAGAATGTGAAAGATTTTTAACTTTAAGAAAAGGATAGTGAAGTTCAAAATCATTAAAGGCTATCCAGGTATAGTAATCCTCACATATAAAAAAATTAAAGAAAGAGAAAAGAAAAGAAAAGAAAAAGAAAAGAAAAGAGAATAAAAAGGATTAAAAATGATCATGAAAAAGAAATGGAAAAAAAAAAAAAAAGACAAGCAAAGAAAAAGATGTGAGGAGAAGCTTAAGGAGTTGCCTAATTAAAAACTGGCTTCACTTGAATCAACTTAAGTAAGAAGGCTTGGCTACATTTTCTAACCTTATATTTTAGTATTAGCATATTTACTAGTAAAGTTTCATGAAGTTCCTTTTCATATGGATATTCTAAGTGGCTTTAAAATGAATAATTTGTAATTTTCCTTGAAAAGAATAGAGAATAAAAAATCTTAGACTTGACTACTAGATATTCTTATACCTTTAGTATTAATTGGAGTTATTTTAAATTTTCTTAAGTTATACTATTATATTTAGAGAACTGAGATATGGAAATCTAAAAGTTGAAATCCTTTCCATGAGTCATATTTTAATGTTGTAAAGGAGTTACTTGAGGACAAGTAACATTTAAGTTTGGGGGATTTTGATACACCAAGAAAATATGCATTGTTAGACCCATATTTTATACTTACTTTTGGTGATATTGCACTTTAATGGAAGTTATTTTTTTATGTTTATGGAAGGTTGTTGATTTTGAGGAGTTCGAGCAAAAAGGAATAAAAAAGGATGAAATTTGGAGTCAAAATGGAGAATTTTAAAAAATGTTCCACGCCAATAGCAGCAGACTGGGCCCTGACGGCCCCGTTTGACAGAGAAGGAAAAATTAATTGAATGGTCTCTAGCACCAACGACACTAGCGTTGATGCAGGCCTTGTTTCTAGAAGATTCAACAAATTTGGAAAATCAAGAGGTCGAAATAAGAGATATAGAAAATCAACTAGGGTAGATTATTAAAGCAATTAATAGTTACCCCCAAAGATTTTACCTAGTAACCCTGGGATAAACCTTAAGGAGATGAATGATGAGTAATTTAAAATTATCAAATAAATATTTAAAAGAGAATTCGAGGATATGTTTCAAAAGAACTTTGAGTTGAGAGATGAGGATAAGGAGATTGAAAGTCCAATGGAAGAAATTCTTAAGGAATTAGAAAAACTTATTTCCTCAACTAATATAAATATAGAAAGACCACCTCTACCATTTACTAAGTACCAAGGGGAAGAATTGAAAGACAAACATGAACAAAACAGTAACCTAGAAGAATTTGATTTAAAATTTGAATTATATAGAGAGAATTTGATCCAAAATTTGGGAGATCATGAACTATCAAATAAAGATCCATTTCTTGTAAAATTTAAGGATGATATTAATACAAAATTGAGAAAATTACTAGGAGAATATTGAATTTAGAAAGAAATATGAGGAAGAAGGATATGAATCAATTTGAAAGGAAGAGTTGAAAGAAAATTTTAAATTCAAGGACTTTGAAGGAATCCCTTAATTTGGAAAAGAATGGGTGATTGATGAAGTAATACTTTAAAAAAAAATTGATCCAGATAAAATCATTTGTGATGACATTAAATAAAGCCCTTTATGAGAGGCAACCCATAGTTGTCAGTGTGGTTTGATTTAGTGTGCTTGAGAGTCAAGATTGTTAGTTTTTATTGTGTTTCCTTTTTTGTGGATTGATAAGTTTGGTTAATGATTGGTAGAAGTTTGGATTGATAGTGCTTTGATTTGAATTTTGTGTGTCATGAGGAAGGTGATTCGTTAACTTACTTTTTATGGCTAGACTTATATATTCTTCGATAGTAGTTGGATTGACGACTCCACTATGAATTGAGTCTCACCCGGACTTAAGTTTTACAAGAAACATCTTTAATTTTAATAGTGGCAGTTCCATCTCAACTTTGCTATGTAATTTCTCTGACTTTGTTTTCATTTGATAGGAGTAGCTAACCTATTTGATGAGTAACATATGGATGAGTTTACGTGATCCTTATAACTATTAGAGGCGCTTAATTAAACGGATATGGTGGAACCTGAGGATTGGTGTTCGTGACCCAATGTATCAGGGATAATCTTATCTTTAGGATACAGTCTATAAAATTGTTTATAAGTACCCAATATATCTTTGTAGTGATTCCGTCAGAAATTGTAAGTAAGTTAGTGAGATGCAATGAGTTAAAGGAAGAAATGACCTCATTTATCATGTGTGTTTGTTGTTTATGTTACAATAATATAAATCATGAGTGTTTGTTGTTTATGTTACAATAATATATAAAATTTGAAGAACATTTATATGTATACATATATATATATATATAAATATATATATATATATATATAATCTTCTTCATGGTGGCGGCTGCTCCCCTAGCTCTGCTAGGGTTTCTGTCTCAATGGTAATGTTTTGTTTCTCCCTGCTCTTCCCTGACTGTGCTTTTGGCTTTCCCCATCTTTCTTCAGTTTCCTGTTGGTGTTACACTGATTGGGAGGTTTTTTATCTGTTGCTATCTTTTCTTGTGCTTCTGAGTTACTGTTTTATTATTGGTAGCCTTCTCTGCTTGTCTCACTGTGTTTGCTGTTGCTGTTCTCAATGGCTTCCCCTATTTCTATTGATTTAGAAACTAATATCCAATGGTCTAAATCCACCTTTGCTGATGTGGTGGGGAAGGGTTTTGAAGCTTTGAAAAATGTTGAGAACCTTGTGTTTCCTCAAGCTTACCATGATGCTGCTTTTGGTAAAGGAGATTGCCCCTCTGTGAAATCTTTATGCAGAAAAAAGGCAAAGTGGTTGTTGTTTTCTCTGACCAGTAAATATACTCTTTGGCTGAGGCTCGAAAATTCACCCTGGTGGGTAAATTTCAGTTTAGCCATCCAAAAATGGATGAACTAAGGAAGTATTTTGATGATTTAAAACTGGTTGGTGCCTGGAAGGTTGGACTGATGGATGGAAGGCATATAATGATTCAATTAGCAAAAGAAGAGGATTATGCAAGGCTTTTTGCTAAACAAGTTCTCTTTTTGGATGGTATTTCTATGAAACTGCTTAAATGGACTATTGATTTTGATCCTTCAAAGGAACCCCCAATAGTTCTTATTTGGTTTAAGCTCCCTGGACTTAAGCTTCATTTCTTCAACCACCAAGTTTTGTTTACTATTGGAACTGCCCTTGGAAGACCCATGAAGCTTGATGCTCCCAAAATTAACCTTTCAAGACCTTCTGTGGCTAGAATCCTGGTGGAAAGGGATATCACTGAACCTGAAATAGATGAAATATGGTTGGGCACTTCTAACAATGGTTATTGGCAGTAAATTGTTATGGAGAAAAGGCCATATTATTGTCATAATTGCAAGATGTTTGGGCACACTGACAACAGATGTTTCAGACTGCATCCCAAGAAAAAGGTTTCAGTCTCTGGACACTCTCCGTTCCCTACACAACAACTTACCTCACCTCAGATGGACCCAACTTCTCCCACCAAAAATTTGGCCCAAAATCCTTAAAATGATTCCATACCAACTTCAAATACCCCTACTTTTGATTGTTCACCCTTGGTGGAAATCTAATCAGAGGCTCCTCTTGAAGGAACCTATGATTTGCTCTCCCCCATCCCCACACTTGCCCCTTCCCAACCTAAGGATCTCAGTCCTTAAGCTGATTCAAATGGCTTATTTTTCATCCCAAAGCTGGTGTTGTCCTCTCAGTTGAAGGTCCATTTGAACCTTATTCAAACCTAATCCCTTTGCTCCCCCATACCCCTATTGATGTTCCCTCTTCTCCTTGTGAAGCTCCTGTTGGAGTGTGTTTTGAATTGGGATCAGTTGATTTGCTCAAAGACTTAATTTTGACTCCTACTAACATGGACCACTCTGATCTTCATGTACTGCAGTCCAATAATATCAATGACTTGGAAGACAATGTGGTTCGACAATTGAACTTAGACCTTGAGGAAGAATGGCAGATACATCAATCCAAAAAGAAAAAGAAGTTGTTACAAGAGTTGAAGCAAAATGCTGCTACCTCTGGAGAAATCATGTCCAAAAGTTTAGAATCTCTTCCAAGAACAAGGAGGAGAGCAAAAATGATCAATTATTAACCTCCTTTGCTGGAATGTTAGGGGATTGACACATCCTAGGTCCCTTAGCAGATTACTGCACTTAAATAGGATGAACAACCTCTGGTGCATTGCTCTTCTAGAACCCATGGTCTATAAGCACCAGGATAGAATCATTAAAAAATTTCCAGGTTTTCATTTTTCATCCAATTGTAATAATAAGATTTGGCTTCTCTGTAGGAAAGAAGTCAATTGGCATATTATCTTAGACCACCCTCAGTTTTTGCACGTATCACTTTCTCTGACAGGCAACTTTGCTCATGCAACTTTATTTTATGCCACTAGTTCTTCTGCTGGGAGAGTGGAACTCTGGAAGGATCTTCTTAATTTGAGCCGAAATATCTGCTCAAATTGGGTGGTTTGTGGGGATTTCGATTACATGACTTCTGCTGATGTAAAAGTAGGAGGCATACCTCCTGATATTAACAAAATGAACTTCTTTTTAGATAATATGCATATGGCTAGACTCTATGATTTGGGTTTCTCTGGCCACAGATTCACTTGAAGAAGAGGTAATGTTTGCGAAAGAATTGATAGAGCTCTTGCTAATGATCACTGGCTTAATGACTTTTTACATACAACTGTCTCCCATTTATCCATGTCTGGTTCTAATCACAGACCCATTCTGATCTCCATCAACAGCTCCATAAACTCCACTAAAGCAAATTTTAAATATTTAAATGTCAGTTCATCTCATCCAGATTTTATGAATCAAGTTATTTCTGTTTGGGCCACCTATCATAATAAAAACCCTTGGGTGAAGTTATGGATTCTGCATAAAAGGCTTGCTGCTAAACTCAAAGCTTGGAATTGATAGACTTTTGGCAATTTGAATACTAGGGTAGTGGAAGCTGAGGCCATTGTAAATGATTTGGAATCCAAACTTAGTCATAATCCTAATTTGGAAACTGATCTTTATAATGCAAATGAAAGCTTACTCAATGATATCCATTTGCAGGAGCAACTTCTTCATCAAAAAGCTACACAAAATCATTTTTGTGTGTGGGACAGAAACTCTAGATATTACCATGCTATTATTAATCACAAGAGAATGAGATTCTTAAGATCAAAAATTCCAAGGGGGACTGGCTTAATATTTCCCAAGATATTTTTGATAGTGTTGTTGAGCATTTCCAAAAGCTTTTCACAAGAAGTGAGGTGGCTAGGACTGAAGTTAAAGGCAATCTATTTGACCATTGCAGACACTACACCTCTACCTTCAAGCTTGCTGACATTCCTTCTAAAGAGGAGATCAAGATAGCCTTGAACTCAATTGATAGTAATAAAGCAGCAGGTCCTGATGGCTTTTCTGCTGATTTTTATAAATCAGCCTGGAAAGTTATTAAATGTGAAGTTACTGATGTTGTGCAGGCCGTTTTCACTAGTCTTGATCCCATTAAGTATTTTACTTCTTGCATTATTGCTCTCATCCCGAAAGAGACAGTTTCCAACAGATGGGATCAGTACAGACCCATAAGTTTCACTAGTGTTATATCTAAATTCATTAGCAATATCTTGTTGGCCAAAATTCAACCCCATATGAATAGGATCATCAGCAACAATCAAACTGCCTTCATCAAAGGTAGAAGCATTGTAGACAATGTTCTTTTAGCCCTGGATTTATTCCAAGATTTGGATAAAAGATGCAGGGGGGAAATTTGATTTACAAATTGGATATTTGCAAAGCCTATAACACCATTCACTGGGATTTCATTGAGGAGGTTCTTCATGCAAGAGATTTAATATGGACATCATAATCTTAATCAGGAGATGGTTGAAAAACAATGCCCACTTTATTCTCATCAATGGAAAGAATCATGGTTTCTTTACTGCTTCTAAGGGAATCAAACAAGGTGATCCTCTCTCACCTACTATTTTTATTCTAGTATTTGACTACCTTTCTCTTATTCTCAATCAAATTCCAAACATATCCCCTCACAACCTTTTCAAGCATAGCTCAAATATTGTCATAAGTCATCTATCATACGCAGATGATGTTATTCTTCTCTCTAAGGCTATTAAACCTGCTGCTAGACAAATCCAAACTCTTCTCAATGAATTTCTGTTGTGCTCTAGACTGCAGCTGAACAAACATAAATGCAGTATTTACTTCAGCAAAGGTGTTAAACAACCATTCAGACAATGAGTTTCTGATTTTACTGGTTTTCAAACTCCTCAATCTCATTTGAAATATTTGGGGGTTCATTTGCTGAGAGGTAGGAGCAGACAAATGTAATTTGATGAAGTGGTTACTAAGATCCAATCTAAGCTCACAAACTGGATTAATTATTTTCTATCAAATGGAGGTAGGATTGCCCTCCTAAAACATGTCATGTATGCCTTTCCCTCCTACATCCTCCAAATGGCAACTATGAAAAAGATTACTCAGCAGCTTCTTGAAAAAACTTTCAACAGATTTCTTTGGTCTAGACAAAGAACTCAAAAACATTGGACCAATTGGAACTCCATTTGCAAACCAACTCACAATGGGAAACTAGGTTTCAGAAGTTTCAATCATATTCACCAGATTAACTTTTGCAAGTTGTGGATTCATTTTAGAGCTCAAGAGTCCCTTTTGGCTATCTTTCTTAAAGGTAAGTATTGTATAGGTTCACATCCCTCTCTTGCTACATCTAAACTGGGTGACTCCAGAATTTGGTCCTATATGATCAAATATAAAAACAAAGCTGAGGATTACTTTATATGGGATCTTGGAGAGGGGAATTTAAACTTTTTGGCTTGATAACTGGATGGCGGATGGGAAGCTTGCTGACAAGATTGTTGTTCCCTTTCCAAATTCTACCAAAGTTTTAGATTGCTGGAATGATAATCAGTGGAATCTTACTGCTTTAAACAACATTCTGGATAATTCTACCATTCACAGGATTAACAACATCCCTGTTGATAAATCAAAGAAGGATAAACTTATTCCGAGCAAGGGGTTCCCAGTCTATTACTGCTTTTATTTATTCACAACAACCACAAGGGAAGAGCTTTCTCCGGGGGAAACCTATTTGGAATAATTTCCTCTCCCCCTCTATGTCATTCTGCTATTGGGAAATCTTCTCTAAATGCATCCCAACTGATGATATTATGAAATTGAAGGGATTGAGAGGCCCTTCTTGTTGTATTCTATGTAAAAGACGTGAGGAAACCACTTATCACCTTTTTTTTCAATGTCAGTTTGTCCAACAAATCTGGTTAATTGTCCTTAGAAATTTTAAAGTTCAAACCATCAATCTCACATGGCAGAAATTCATCACTTGTTGGAAAGAATGGCTTCAATTAAAAATTTTGGTGATCCTTTATGTGGTGTCTTGGTTCTCTTCGATGGCCAGAAATAAAGCCAAATTCGAGGAACACCTACCTCATCCCTCAAAGGTGGCAGCTAACTGTTTAGTCCTTCTGAAAAAAGATTACTCATTGGAAGGCTTTCCCTGTTCTACTTAAGAAAAACTCTTTGGCTAATCAACCTATTTTAGAGCACCCCCTAGTGTATTGGCTCAATTCTGCTGCAGGTTGGTTGAAAGCTAACACAGATGGCAGTTTTTATTGGTCCACTGCTGGCATTGGTAGTGTGTTCAGGAATTCAAATGGTGCATGTCTCCATCATTTCCTGTCTCCTGTTTTTGCTGCTGATGCTCTGGAAGCTGAGGCTTTGGCCATCTTTTAAGCCATCTATATTGGATCCAAAGCCAAATTTCCCAATCTTATTGTGGAGACTGATTCCAAGGTCATGATTAGCATACTCCTAAATACCATAATCTACAAATGGCACATTCTCAAATGGAAGAATAGAATTTCCTTTAGCTCCTAGGGTATCAATCTGAATTTTCTATTTATTCATAGAGAAGGTAACAGACTGGCTCATTGGCTTGCTCATGCTGGTGCTGAGGCAGACAGACCCAACTTACCCAAGGATGCCCCCCCAGTTCATTTCCTTCTCAAGGGAGATCTTTCTAATCTTCCTTTTTGCAAATTTTTGTAATCTGTCTTTTTTGTTTTGGTTTTTAATATATGACCCTCTTTAGCTTTGTCTTTTGTTTTGTAGCAGAATTACCTCCCCCCCACTCCTTTTGTAATATGTATATATATATATATATATATATATATATATATATATATATATATAATACCATGCCTATACATGTTGTGCTTGTTACACATTTCTTTCCCTTTTATTGAGCATGTTTTGGTTCACACTTACTTTCTATTGCATATTTTTTTGTCTTGATGAATACTTGTAAATGTTTGTGATAGATAGAACCTCTGAATTGTTTTTGTTCCTTCTTATATTTTCTTTATTGAAAGTTATACATGTTTAAAATAAATTTTAAAGTTAGTATACTTCATTTTAGTTTATTATTATTGCAAGCATGTTTTATGCTAGATTTACTTTCTCCTGCAGTCATTCAATCCTAATTATGCACATATATGAATTTTTTAGGATGTCATAGTAGTTATTAGATTCAACTTTTACTTTTTTCTTCCAGCTACATTTTATGTAATTAAGTGTAAAATATTTAAAGGTTCAATTTTGTGGGGAAGAAAAATTTCTTTTAAAAAAAGAAGTGAACTAAATTTTATTTGTCCTCAAACAATTAACTATATTTTTAAAATTAATTTAGCATGACCTTGGATATTAGAGTTTAACTTTAAATGACTATATTTATGTTTGTAAATATTATGGTAAAGTTAGGAAGAAGATTTTAATAAAGAAGGTCAATTCTAAAGTTAAAGATATTTGGTATGAAAGGATAAGACTATGTTTTTTTCTATTTAAAGTAAAGGAAATTGTATCTTTGAAGTGTTAAGAATTTTAGAGTTTCATGTAAGAAGAAAAGAATGAGACTTTATGAAAAATCGTAAACTAATATGAATTTATAAAGTGAAGGATGGTAAGGAGTTTTGACTTTAAGAAGAGGATAGTGAAGTTTAAAATTATTAAAGGCTATCCAAATATAGTAATCCTCACTTGAAAAAGCTAAAAAAAAGAAGAAAAAAAGGATTAAAAAGATCCTAAAAAACAAAAAAGAGAAGAAAAAAATAAGAAAAGAAAAGAAAAGAAAAATGTGTGAGGAGAAGCTTGAGGAGATGTCTAATAAAAATTTGGCTTCACTTGAATCAACTTATTGCAAAGGCTTTATTACATTTTCTAAACTTATATTGGAGAATTAGTAGCATTACTAGTAAAGTTTCCATAAAGTTCTTTTACATATAAATGTTCTTAGTATCCTTGATATGATAAATTGCAATTCTTCTTGAAATGAATAGAGATTGAAAAATTTAAATTTGATTACTAAGTACACTTAGACTTAGAGTTTGAATCTAAGTTATTAAAGATTTTTCTTAAATTTTACTATTTTACTTATTAAATTAAAGTATAGATATTTATAAGTTAATCTCTTTCATAAGTTATATTTTTATGTAGTAAAAGAGTTACTTGAGGACAAGTAACGTTTAAGTTTGTGGGAGTTGACACGCCTACAAATCTCCTACTTTTTCATATATATTTTATGCTCAAATTTAATGATTTTTAATGATATTACACTTTTAAGGAATTTATGTTGCATATCTTTGGTTTCCAGTACAATAAATGAACTTTTGAGGAAAATAAAGCAAAAATGGTGCAATTTAGAGTAAAAAGAGCAAGTAAGAAAATTCTAGCTTAGCACATTTCGATATGTCTTTCTATGCTTAATCTACTTTACCTTTCTCACATGTTTTTGAATAAAATTACACTTTAAAGAAAGATTATTTTATTTTATTTACTTTAAAGAAAGATTATTTTATGAGGCCAAAATGGTTCACACACTAGTGGGAGAACATATGTACTTTAAAGAATCAATTTCAAATTCATAGGAGAGTATGTCATCGATGGAATTGAGTGCAAATAAATAGAGAAATATACTTTGTTGGATGCAAAATTAGATATTTTAAGGTGACAGATTAAAATCCCTAATTTTGTCTAATTGATTGGAAACTGATGCGAGATTGTTTGCCTTCAGGTGAGGTGGCAGTGGGAGCTCTGAAGTTGCAGTCGGTATCCTCCTAACCTAACCATGGAATTAGAGACCGAACTCTGGATTAGTCAATGTTCTTTATAGCACTCGGAAGAGAGTAAAGAATAGGATTGCTCCTATTTGACACAAAATAATTTTTATATATTTTTAAATGATTTTAGTTTCTTCACTATCCACATACTAATTGTAAAGAGGAAGGAGACTTTCTTAAATTTGAGCTCTTCATCAGAAAACTTTGTGTAATCTTAGTAAATTTAATTTTAAAGTTTAGTAACTAGTTTATTAAACTTAATTATTTTAGTTACATTTCTATAACCATTCATTAAACCCATTTTAATTTTTCTTTCTTGTTTTAATTTTCATAGTTTGAATGTTGTGATGTATGTTATTATCATAAGAATTTCCATCATTCAAATTAAGACTTCATATTACTAGACTAGAATTAGTATAAAGGATTCTTACTGTGCTTCTCTATGGGATCGATACTGGTGTTTTTAAAGAAGGCCCTATATTACTTGAAGTGATACGTGCACTTACGTAGAACCACTAGTGTGTGAACCATTTTATGTATTTTATATAACATTTCAATTTTGCACATTAACTACTTAATAAAAATTGGGTCAAGTTATTGGTCATATTTTTGAAAACTAAATTACTGCGTAATTTCGGGACTGGTCAAGTTTTGGCACTGTACCAGGGATTTAAATTGACAAAAAAGCGCAGAAAAATAGCATACACTAAAGGCACATCACCCATGTTCAGAACTATTCAAACGTTATATTAACTAGTGTTCTTTATAGCATCTCTAGTAAAGATAAAAAATATAATTGCTCATATTTGTCATAATCTCTCTCACTACTTGTTTTACTTTTGAACGTCACAAATTTCATTGCATGAGGAAAGGTACATTTAATATACTAAATTCCATTTTCTAATTTTCATCAAGTATTTTAGTTTAGAAGTAGAAGTAGTAATGTAGTGATAATTGTAGGACATAATCAAAACCAAACCTTTATCAACCTTCCAAGCTAGGGCTTGTTATTCGAGACTAGAACTTCTCTTGAAAGCCATTGTGATTAACCTTGATCTCTGTGGGATTGATATTCGGGGCTTAATAAAAAAGCCCTATATTATTTGATAATGATATATATACTTGCGTAGAGTCCTTACAAGTTAAAGATATAATTGAAACCTTACTTTGCTTGAGATAAAGTTTTTTGCACCTATTGGTGTCAACTTCATAAATCCTTACATATAAAAAATATCAGAATCAAATTTTTGACACCATTGCCGGGGATCACAATGGTTGATCTTGAATTTTAGGAGAATTTTTGTTGAAGTAATTAGGCATAAACTTGGAAAACTTTAGTGTCGTAAAAATAATTTTTGGGTGAAAAGTGCTTTTGTATGAAAAAATTTTGTGAGAAATCTATTTGTGTGAAAAATAAGGCGTTTGTGAAAATATTTTGTTGTGTTGAATATATTTTTTGTTTTATTTGTTGAATTGTTAATGTATTGTTTGTCGTGTTGAGTATGCAAAATAAAGGATCTTACACATTCAAAATTAATGACAGTAATTTCATTTAATTTCTATGAATTTCAAAATTAATTTATCATTTCAAATTTAAGCATTTCGCGTCGGATCAATATTTGGGACTTAAATAGAAGGCCTTATATTTATTCATAACGATACGTATACTTGCATAGAATCCCAATCTTAAGAGCTTAATGTTATTATTATTAAAATACCACAACAAATTTTTGGAGTTGTTGTAAAGGGGGGTCAACTTTATAAATTTTACACAACTATATTCAATCGGGATCAAGTTTTCGGCACTGTTGCCAGCAAAAGTAACCATAAATTAAATAGATTTGGTAAATTAGGAAATTTATAGATAAAAAATAAACAAAAAATAATAAAAGAATTTAAAAATCCAAAAAAAATATATAACTATATATTTAAGAAATTTTTCTTTTCTTATTATCTTTATTTATGCAAAATATTGGAACTGAAGGTTTAGTACGTTACGATTCAGAATTAGAACGTACTAATAGAAAAATTAGAGAAAAACAAAAAAATAATTAAAATTTTGAACGTAATGGCGAATAACTTAGATAATCAAATAAATGAAAATCGACAAAGATCTTTAAAAGATTATGCTTATCCAATAGCAGATGAACTTCATATTAACTATTCAAAATCGTGATGTTGTTGCTAATTCATTTGAGCTTAAACTTGTTATTATCCAATTGGTAGAAAATAATCAATTTGGAGGAACACCTACAGAAGATCCTAACTTACATCTTACTAGTTTTCTTGAAATTTGTGCTACTTTTAAATATGACGGAGTGTCTAAAGATGTTGTTACGATTAAACTTTTTCATTTTTCCTTAAGGGATAAAGCCAAAGCTTATTCATTAGCACCTAGATTTTTTAAAACTAAAGGAGAACTATTACAAAAATTCTTACCTAAATATGTTCCACCCTCGAAAACCGCTGTACCTAGAAACAATATTACATTTTTTGTCAGTTTGAAAGGGAATCAATATATGAAGCTTGGGAAAGATTTAAGGATCTCCTTAAAAAATGTCCACACCATGCTTTACCAGATTGGTTAATAATTCAAACTCTTACAATAGATTAGTAAGATCACTTAGATCTAATATAGATGCTGCTTTAGGTGGATCTTTAATGTCAAAACCTTTTGATGAAGCATACTCTTTAATAGAAGAAATGGCTACTAACAAACTTCAATGGTCTTTTGAACGGATTAATTCATAAGAGTAGCTAGTATTCATGACTCTGATGCAATGTCTATTTTAGCATTTCAAATTTTTGTTATATCGAAAAAGATTAATCAAATAGGAGTGAACTATTCTCAAATACCGCAATTATTAGAGGAAAATTCACTAGGACAAATAATTGGTACTAAATCATCTTAAGAAACTTTGAATGCTATTAATAATCAAAATAACAATCCCTATACTAACTATTACAACCCTGGATGGAATAATCACTCTATTTTTAGTTGGAATAATTATGACAATTCAATGAACCCCTCTGGAAATTTAAATAACCAAGGAAATCCTAATTATCAACCTTTTTATCCTCCTAGATTTAACTCTAAACCTAACCCACAAGTTAAAGAAAAGGAGTTAATGATGGAAGAGGTAGTGTTGAATATGGGAAATCAAATAGAAAATCAAAGGGCTGCTATTAGAAATATTGAATATTAATTTGGACATATTGCTACTGCACTTAATAACAGATCTTCTGGAAATCTTTTGAGTGCTGTGGAAGTTAATCCCAATGATCAAAATAAAGATCAAAATAAAGTAATTCAGTAACTAAGTGGAAAAAGAAATTGAAAAAAGAATCCAAAGAGAAATTGAAGTTGATGGGAGAAAGAAGAGATGAAAAATGAACATAATGAAAATGAACAAACATATGTTCCTTTAGAAAAAAAATATTACCTTTATTTCCTCAACGACTAAAGAAGAAGATGAAGAACAAATAATTTACAAAATTTTTGGAAATCCTTAAATAGTTAATGATAAACAATCCTTTCATTGAGACTTTGGAACAAATGCCAACTTATGTAAAATTTATGAAAGATATACTAAACTAGAAAAGGAAGTTTGCAGATCATGAGACTGTTGCACTTTGTGAAGAGTGTGGCACTATTATTCAGAAAAAACTTCTTGAAAAATTAAAAGATCCTAGTAATTTTACTATATCTTGTGCAATTGGTGAAAAGTTTTATGGAAACGCCTTATGTGATATAAGAGAAAGTATCAATCTATCAATTTTTAAACATTTAGATTTAGGAGAGATTTCCCCTACAAGAGTGACTCTTCAGTTAGTTGATCAATCAATAACCTATCCTAAAGAATTTATAGAAGATGTATTAGTAAAAGTGGCTAAATTTATTTTTCCTATAAACTTTATAGTATTAGATATGAAGGAAGATAAAGAGATTCCAATTTTTTTTGGGGAGACCATTTCTTGCAACAGGGAGAGTTGTGATAGATGTGCAAAAAAGAGAATTAATAATGAGAGTTAATGATCAAGAAGTAAAATTTAACATTACAAAAGCTATGAAATATCCTGCAATAGAAAAAGATAAGAACCGTTTTAGGATGGAAGTTACTAATTATCTAAGTAATGAGCAATTTAAGAAAGAGTTTGAAGAAAAAAATAGGCAATAAGAATTTAATGAGAATGAGAATAAAATAAAAGAAGAAAATTTAGATTATGTTCAAGACAAATTTGAAACTTTAGATTTGCTGGAAAATGATAATAAAAATCTCTTTCCTTCAAGTATTAAACTAATTGAACTTGAATTATCTTGCTCATTTAAAATATGTTGTTTTAGGATATTCATCTACATTTCCTGTTATTGTATCTTCCGAGTTAACTGAAATTCATGAACAACAATTAATAGAAATGTTAAAAAGATATAAAAAGGCTTTTGGATGGACTTTAGCAGATATCAAAGGAATTAGTCCTTCAATTTGTATGCACAAAATTCTATTAGATGATCAATACTAACCTAAAGTTGATCCTCAAAGGAGATTAAACCTAAAAATGAAAGAAGTTTCTAAAAAAGAAATTTTAAAATGGTTAGATGATGGAATTATATATCCTATTTCAGTGCTTGGTAAGCATTATTCACAGTGTTCCAAACAAAGGAGGAGTAACCGTTGAAGTAAATGAGAAAAAATAATTAATTCTAAATACACATGTTACTAGTTGGCGAATTTGTTTAGACTATAGAAAGTTAAACACGGCCACCAGGAAAGATCACTTTCCGTTACCCTTTTTTAGACTAAATGTTGGATAGATTGATAGGAAATAACTATTACTGCTTTTTAGATGGATGTACCAGTTATCATCAAATTCTAATTGCTCTTGAGGATCAAGAAAAGACAACATTTATAAACCCTTGTGGAACATTTGCTTTTCGTAGAATGTTTTGTGTAGTATGCAATGCACCTGCGATATTTCAAAGATGTATGATGTAAATATTTAGTAATTTGATTGAACATGATATGGAAGAATTTATGGATGATTTCTCTGTGTTCGGGACTTCATTTGAAGTATGATTAAATAATTTAGAAAAATTTGTGGAGTTATGCGAAAAAATCAACCTAGTACTAAATTGGGAAAAATGTCAATTTACGGTTATAAGAGGAATTGTACTAATGCATAAAATTTCTAAAAATGGCATGGAAGTAGATCCTACAAAAATTCAAGTTATTGAAAAATTACCACCACTGACTACTGTTGACCTCACTTTTGGTTGAGGACTAGAAACTTCTTTAGTATCCTAGGTCTAGCCATAGGACTTTCCTATTGACTAGTCTTAGAAAACTAGTAAAGGTACCCCCACCATTAGAAATTCAAAACTCTTCTCTTTACTCAACTTGAACTTCCACATATTAATCTTAACCTCTAGGATATAGTAGGTAAGATCATTATGAGAGAATTCAAAAAGAGTTCCTATAGGACTACTTGGCCCCTGGGTGTTGGTTTGGAGTTAGGGTACACAATACCTTCACAATACCCTTGCTAAAACCAATACATAAGGACCCAAAATGGGGATTTCATTGATCCATGGTTCATTTAGAATGGTTATCTATCAAATTCTACTTGAAATACTAATCTTGGGTCTTTTGCCCCAGACACTCCCAAATTACCTAACTGCCCTTAAGACTTTGCTTTAACCCAAAATCCAAAAATCCCATAAAATTCCAAATAAATCCCATGAAATCCCAAATATTCCCAATTTCATTTCTTTCAACTACCACATGGCCCAATTTGGTCAATTTGGCCATCTTTAACCAAAATACCCTCAAAATTGCCAAAATTATAAGAATACCTTTAGCACCCCACTCTTTCCCAAAACCTCCAAAATCACTCCAAATGTTC
>NEWO01000112.1:510160-530262 GCA_003013225.1 Phalaenopsis aphrodite
TGATAAGAATCTAGTTCCGTCAATTATAAAACCACCTGAACTTGAGTTGAAAACATTGCCTAACCACTTGAAGTATGTGTTTCTGGGAAACTCATCGACATTACCTGTTATTATATCTTCAGAGTTAAATGATTTGAAAGAGCAAAGACTTTTGGATACATTAAAAAGATATAAGAAAGTTTTTGGTTGGACCTTAGCTAATATTAAAGGAATCAGTCCTTCGATCTGTATGTACAGAATTATACTGAATGAACAATATAAACCAAGAGTTGATCCACAAAGGAGATTAAACCCAATGATGAAAGAAGTATTCATGAAGGAAATTTTAAAATGCTTGGAGACTAGAATTTTATATCATATTTCGGACAGTGCTTGGGTAAGTCCAATTTATTGTGTTCCTAAGAAAGGAGGGGTGACAACTAAAGCACAAGAGAATAATGAATTAATAACTATCATACAAGTTACTGAGTGGCGTATTTGCATTGATTATAGAAAATTAAACACTACCACTAAGAAAGATCACTTCCCTTTACCATTTTCAGACCAAATGTGGATAGACTTGCTGGGCACAAATATTTTTGTTTTTTAGATGGATATACTAGCTACCATCAAATTCTTATTGATCCTGAGGATAAAAAAAAGACAACATTTATTAGTCCTTTTGGAACTTTTGCTTTTCGGAGAATGCCTTTCAAATTATGTAATGCACCTGCAACATTCTAAAGATGTATGATGTTTATATTTAGTAAGTTAATTGATGATGGAATAGAAGTGTTTATGGATGATTTCTTTGTATTTGGAACATCATTTGACGCATGCTTAAATTATCTTGAAAAAGTTTTAGAGTTATGCAAAAGAACTAATTTAGTTTTAAATTGGGAGAAATGTCAATTTATGGTTGCAAGATGAATTGTGTTAGGGCATAAAATTTCAAAAAATGGTATAGAAGTAGACACTGCAAAAATTCAAGTTATATCCAAATTAACACCTCCTACTAATGTAAGAGAGGTTAGAAGTTTTCTTGGACATGTTGGTTTTTACAAGCGTTATATTAAAGATTTTTAGAAAATTACCAAACCTTTATGCCAACTTTTAGAAAAAGACAAGAAATTTGAATTTACTGAAGACTCTTTAAATGCCTTTGAGTTATTAAGAGAAAATCTAGTCACAACCCCTATAATAGTTTCACCTAACTGGGAGAAACCATTTGAACTGAGGTGCGATGCTAGTGATTATGCTATTGCAGCTATTCTTGGACAAAGGTATGATAAGATTTTTAAAGTTATATATTATGCTAGTAAAACTCTTAACGATGCTCAAATTAACTACATTGTTACTCAAAAAGAGTTATTGGCTATTGTGTATGCTTTTGACAAATTTAGATCTTATTTTATTGAGACTAAATGTGTTGTGCACACTGATCACTCTGCTATTAAATATCTGATGCAAAAGAAGGATGTCAAGCCAAGGTTAATTAGATGGATACTTTTGATGCAAGAATTTGATTTTGTGATTATTGATAGAAAGGGAACTGATAATCAAATTACTGATCATTTTCGAGATTAGAATATCATGAATTATCTGACACTGACAAAGAAATTAGAGATAAGTTATTTACATGTTGTAGTTTGTATGCCTTTGATTTTATATATGAATTCCGAGTTTTGTTGTGTTTTCCCCATGAGTTCTGAGTAGTTTTCTCTTTCTTTCTCCTTGTCTCAAGATTTGTGAAATGGTGATTTGAATTGGTGAAGCCATGAAAATGTTTAAAAAATTGTGATGATCTTTTCACTTAGATCTTAATTTACTTTCAATCTGGCCAATTATTTTGTTAAAATATGTTGAGTTTTACAACTAAAGTGAAGGTTACATCCAAGATTCAGGGAGGTCAAAGCCCTTGATAGTTGGGTGCAAATAAATATTAAAATATTATTATCACGCAAAGAATTGACAATTTTAGAGTGACTGACTAAAATCCCCAATTCAATCCTATTGTTTGGGTGTTGATGTGTAGATGTTAGCCCTCAGGTGAGGGGAACGTGGGAGCTCTAAAGTGAGAGCCGGTATCCTCCCAGCCTAGCCGCAGAATCAGTAACCAAGCATAAGATTAGTCAATGTTCTTTATGTCTGAACCAAAGAGTAAAGAATATGTATGCTCCTATTTGGCACAATATAACTTGAACTAATTCATTTTATCCATTCAGTATAATTTTTTGACAAGGAGAAGGATGCTTTCTTATATATTGAATATCACAACTACACCCTACTTTCTATCATCAGTTACTTATTAGTTATTAAAATAATTTATTTATTTCAATTTCTTATTAGTGACAGATAAGCATATTGAACATCATTGTTATGATTAAAGTCTTGCTTTTCTAAAGTCTTAGTCCGTAATTCTTAAAAACTCGCTATGAGATCAATATCTAGGAATCCATTAGAGCCCTATATCACTTAAAAAATACGTATGCTTGCGTTGATAAATTTGAATTTAACAATATTGAATATTATAATTATACATTATAACAAAATCAGACAAATCTATAAAGTCGCGATCAAGTCTTTGGACACAGTTGCTGGAAATTAAATCTTCTAGTAGCATCATCAAATTCTTGTATTTTTCGATTACAAAAAAAAAGTAGTTCATAAAGGAATCCTTTGAGTTTTAAATTTAGGGAACGAAAAGTGAAGTTCAACATTATTAAAGGCTATCCAGATATAGTAATCTTCACTTGAAAAAAAAAGAAAGGATTGACAATAATCTCTGAAAAGAAAAGAAATATATATAGGATTGAAAGCAATCTAAATGAAAAAAATATATAAGTGAGGAGAAGCATGAGGAGATGTCTAATCAAAAACTGGTTTCACTTGGACCTACCTAAAGGGAAAACCTAAGTACATTTCTGAACTTATATTTATGGAATAACATCTTTTACTAGTAATGTTCTCATGAAGTTCCTATCATTTGAATATTTTAAGTGACTTGATATTACAACATATATTCATTCTTGAAATGAATAGAAAACTAGAACTCTTAAGCTTGATGACTAGATAGCCTTGTACCTATAGAGTTAATTTAATTACTTGAAATTTTTCTGAAAAATCTCACCTTGGTATTTACTTAAATCAAACTTATAGTATTTCTGAATTAAGACTTTACCACAGTAGATCATAATTTTTATGTAGTACTAAAATTACTTGAGGACAAGTAATATTTAAGTTTGGGGGAATTTGACCAAAGGAAAATATATTGAGATTTTCATACCTATTTTACATTTATTTTGATGATATTGCAATTTAAAGAAAGGTATTTTTTATGTTTTGTTACAGATATGTTGAATTATGGTCATTGGAGCAAAAATATGCAAAAACGAGTGAATTTGGAGCAAAAAAGACCAAAATATCAAGATTTGATATTGGGCACCGAAGGCAGGCTTGACGCCGCTGACGGTGGGTTTTTCCCAAGAGTCCAAAATTAAATGTTCTAGAAGGCCGCCGACATCACCATCGAGGCCGCCGACAGTGCCATCGAGGCCGCCGATGGCGAGCATGTCGGTTATCTCAACAAATGCATTGAATGTGGACGATTTTTTAAGGGACAATTGGGCAACTCTTGAAAACTCTTCTACAACTTTAAAGAAACAATTTGGAGGCCACAAAAGGTGGTTTCTACTGAGTCTGTGTTATTTTTGGTGCCCATTAGAGTGTAGATAGTGGTTATTATTGTGCGGAATTCTTAAAGAGATTGTAAGAGTGGAAGGAAAGTGAGAGATTTCTTCCTCCTTGCCGCTTCGAAGGAGAATTCTGTGTGTTATAAAGAAAGGAAGAGATTCAAAGAAACTTCAAGGAGTATTCTTGAGGAGGAATTAGAAATAAATTGTATTTACTTATTGAATTTTTTATGACTTTGGTTTTATATATAAATTCCAAGTTTTTTCGTATCTTCTCCATGAGTTCTGAGTAGTTTTTTCTGTCTTTCTCATTGTCTTGAGATTTTGTGAAATGGTGATTTGAATTTGTTGTGCCATAAGAATTTTAAAGAAGTTGTGATGATCTTTTCACTTCAATATTAATTTACTTTCAATCTGGCTAATTGATTTGTTAAAATATGTTGAGTTTTACAACTAAAGTGAAGGTTACATCCAAGATTCAGGGAGGTCAAAGCCCTTGATAGTTGGGTGCAAATAAATAGGAAAATATTATTATCACACAAAGAATTGACAATTTTAGAGTGACAGACTAAAATCCCCAATTCAATTATACACATTTTTATCAAATCTATAACCATTGTCAAGTTCTTGGTGTCGTTGGCTGGGGATTTAAATCTTCTAGCAGTAATATCAAATTGTTGTATTTTCAAGCATATATAAATTCACAGTCATTATACATAGATTCTCTACTGCTTATCATACTCAGACTAGCGGTCTAGTAAAAATATCAAATCATGATACAAAACTAATTTTAGAAAAAACTGTAAGTCCTTATAAATTGGATTGGTCTGCTAGATTAGATGTTGCATTATTGCATACAGAACTGCTTATAAGACTCATATAGGAATGTCCACGTATAAACTTATTTTTGGAAAAACATGCCATTTACCAGTAAATTGGAGCATAAAGCATTTTGGGCTATCAAAGATTTTAATTTTAATCTAAAAATGTTGCTGATAAAAGATTATTGTAACTCAATGAACTTGAGGGGATTAGAAATGAAGCATATGATAATGCAAAAATCTATAAAGAGAAAATGAAAATATTACATGATTGGAAGATTATTTAGAAGAAGTTTGAACCTGAACAAGATGTTTTATCATATGATACAAGATTGAGATTATTTCAAGGAAAGCTGAAATCCAGATGGTTAGGACCATTTAAAGTAATTAAATTTTATCATCATGGAGCTGTTGTTATTAAGGATCCTAAAACTGGAAAGATATTTAAAGTTAGTGGGCATCGATTAAAACATTATTATGAAGCACACATACCACAATTTAATGAAGTTTTAATGTTAAGTCAAACCAACTAAACAAATGGTATGTCGGGCAGACGACGTTAAACCAACTGCTTTTTTGGAGGCAACCCATATATAAATCTATGTATCTATATATTACTAATTTGTTTAATAATTGTATTTAAATCTTAAATAATAGTATTTTTGAGTTCTACATAATTATATATCATAAATTAAAACAAATATTGGTATTGGAGCAAAATTTAGAATCAAATTGAACAAAAAAAGTTATACACGTAAATTTGGCCTCTGCACCGACGACGCCCCACTAAAGGACCATGGCGCTGAAAGTGTCCCGAGCAGTTTTCTACATACTGAACGGTTTTAGCAGACTTTGGCAAGATTTCACTCCTCAATAAAATGTTCCAATCTGTCATTATAAAAATTTTATCCCAATGAGAGATATGCTGCAAGAAGTATATAATTTTCTAACGGATGAACATGATAATTGGGAAATCAAAAATGAGTGATACGTCAGTTTCTCTGCTTTGTTGCTTAATCCAAATTCGAAATAATGGCATTTCTTCACATCTACAAAACTACTCCCTACTATGAATATTAGTAAAGTTACAAAAGAAAGTGTCATTTTAAACTATTGCCTTCAAATGGAAAAACCCATTTACGTGGGGTCAATTATTTTCAAATCTATTATGGGTATTATTAAGAATGGGTCAATATATGGACATGGACATCCTTCTACAATATTCCTACTTTGTAATAAATTTCAAGTTTCATATGAAAGTTGGGAAAAGTTTTATTACCTTCGGAGCCCGTGATTCCTTTTGAAGGTATTTATATAGGAAATAGAAATGAAGATATTATCATGGGTCATTCATCACAAGCTTCAACACCATTGATGCCGCCAACAGTTGGAAGTTCAATATCTTTGGAGTAGAGAATGAATAAAATAGAAAGAGAACTTCATAGTTTCACGAATGCAATAGGAATTCATAAGTACCTTTTTGATCACCTAGATTGAAGAATGAAGGAGAACTTTGATCATACTGGAACAGTTGAAGCAGGATTGGTACAGTTGCTCAAGAAAAATGGATAGATCAATGAAAATTAGACTAATCAATACCCGTACCACTATCTACAATTTTTATGTCCATTGCTAGTCTATCGGAGTTATTAATGGAGGAGAAAGCAATGAAGAAGAGGCAGAATAATTCAAGAAGTTAAACTTTTTAGTTGTTTAAAATACTTATGTTTTTAATGTAATTGTCTGGATTCGATTTACTTTACTGTTCTTTAGAACTCTATTTGTGTGTATAGTTTTGTGTCAGCGTTCTAGTTTTTTGGCTTGATTTCGATGCAAAATTATAATTTAGTTTGTTTTAAGGATGTGGAAGTGTGATTAGAAAAATTTATTTGTAAAAAGTATATTTTCATATATAAAAGTTAGTATGGTGTTGTTTGTGAAATTACTTGTTTGTGAATTAATTTTAGAAAAAAATTAATGTTCAAAAAGACTAAATAAACTTCGGAGTAAATTGAGAGAAAATTAAAAATTGAAAAAATTAAAATATGAGTTTTTTGGCCACTAGAATCGACAGCATCGGCATGGGCGCCGACAGCGACCTCAACCCGAATTGACCCAAACACGCTTCAAATTCACGATTTGCATAATAAAACGCCATTTTTAATCTTTGATTCACCTTCAACATCCATTTTTGTACCTAAGGCTTGCCATTGCTCGGATTTGAGGCGATTTCAGGGCAAACAAAGTTTGGATTTCTTCTTCTATAGCTAAGAGCTACACTTTGAACTCAAATTTTTTTATTGTCACCAAGGATTTATTTTACATTGCCGAGATCTGAAATTTTGAGATATTGTTGGAAGATTTTGAGAAAATCCTTTTGTGAAGAACTCTTACTTAGTTGATTTAAGTTTTAAAAGTTCCACTTTGTGAGTTTTGGAATTTTTTATAATTTATTTTGATTTTATCAAATTTTCTTAGATTTATCATGCCACCTAGAATGAGCAAAGGAAAGAGAAAGGTAGATTTTGATGATCAAAGGTTTGTCATCTACAAGGCCAACATTTCTTTCATAGTCTACATTTAACTAAAAAAGTGATTTCAGATCGAGGATTTAAAAATTTGGAAGGAGAAGTCGAGAGATTAATCAATGTTTGGTAGCGGGACAATTTTTGCTACTTTACTGCCGAGGCAATTATTGGTGTACAATGGAGTTCTATGCCAATTTCAAGGAGACTTCAGAAGACTATGTGTTTGTTCGAGGGAAAATGGTGGAGTTTACTCCAAGGAATATTAATGAATTTTATCAATTAGATGATGTGTATAGCTGCTAATACAAATCTTTTTCTGCAACTAATGCTGTCTTGGATGAGGTTATTTCTTTTTTTACTGATGGAAGAGGAACCTGGAAGGTGAAGAATGGAGGTAAGTTAAATTTTCATCTTTATATGTTAAATATAGTACCTAAGGCCTGACACTACTTTATTTCTGGAAGTATGATACCAACAAACCATCATAGTGAGGTAACAAAGGATAGAGCTATTTTTCAACTTTTGTATCCAACAGGTGATGAGGATAAATGTAGGCTCTACAATTTGTAAAAACACTCCATCAATTGCTTTAGGAGAGACCACTGGTGGTTTAGCTCACCCTGCACTGATCTTCACAATATGTGAACAGGGAGGAGTTGATTATAGAGCAGATGAGGAGAGGATTGAACCTTTAAGACCTATTGGGTCTACTAATATAAGGACTTATGAATCTCATGTTGGATGCAGATCTGGAAGTATGACCTGGGATATTCCTTCTACTTCAAGTACTTCTAGTACCCCTACTATCCAGGAACTTATGGAGCAGATGATGATCCAACAAGGAGATATCTTCAGAATGGATCATATAATGGAAAATATGATGGGCATAAATGCTCACATTGATGATTTGTTAAGACAAAAATATTAATATGATGTTGCTTATGATGATGCAATGCTTAAATATATGAAGGGTGATCACTCAGTTAAGTTTCCTACTCACCCTATTTTTATTCCATATCAGCAGCAGAAGTTGGATGTGGATGAAGAAGAAGAAGAAGATGATGATTGGTGATCTGTGTTAGATTTTTTTTTTGTTTAGTTGTACTATATTATTAAGAGTGTTCTTTGTGGAATGTGGTACTTTATTTTGTTCTATGCTGTGTTGTGAACTTTAGATTTGTGAAACTGCTAGAAGTTATTAGATTTTAGTAATTTGTTGGATGTATTTGTAGTTAACTCTTTCTCAGTAAATTTTTATATGTATTATGTGTTATTTAATGTTTTAAGTCTTGTAGCTTTTTATATTAACACCTACAATATTCCAGTGAAAAATTTCAAATTTGAACCTTCGACAGGTACATTTTTTCTTTATGTATTAAATGTTTTCTTTCACTCTTTATTTTTCAATTTTAATATGCAAACTCTTTTAAAAATTTAAGTTTGGGCCGAAGAAAAATTCCTTTTTAAAAAGAAAAGAGACTTAATTTTATTTATCCTCAATTAGTTATATTTTCAAAATATTTTAAAAAGTTTAACACAACCTTTGGTATTAGAGGGTAACTCTAGATAGCTATATTTATGTTTTAAAATGTATAGTAAGCTTAAGTAAAAATTTTTAAATATTAAAGGTTAATTTTAGAGATTAATATATTTGGTATGATAGAATAAGACTATGTTTTTCTATTTTAAGTAAAGTAATTTGTATTTTTGAAGTATTAAAATCATAGAGATTCAAGTAAGAAGAAAAGTTTAAAACTTTATGAAAGATCTTTAAAGCTAATTTAAATTTATAAAGTAAAGGAATGTGAATGGTTTTTAATTTTAAGAAGAGGATAGTGAAGTTCAAAATCATTAAAGGCTATCCAGATATAGTAATTCTCACATAAGAAAAAAAATAAAAGAGAAAGAAAAGAAAAGAAATAAAAAGAAAAAGACAATAAAAGAAAAAGGATTAAAAATGATCTTAAAAAAGAAACAAAAAAAAAAAAAAAAAAAGGAAAGAAAAAGATGTGAGGAGATGCCTAATTAAAAATTGGATTCACTTGAATTAACTTAAAGAAGAAGGCTTCACTACATTTTCTAAACTTATATTTTAGTATTATCATATTTGCTAGTAAAGTTTCATGAAGTTCTTTTTCATATCGATATTCTAAGTGGCTTTAATATGAATAATTTGTAATTTTCCTTGAAAATAATAGAGAATAAAAAATCTTAGACTTGACTACTAAATATTCTTATACCTCTAGTACTAATTGGAGTTATTTTAAATTTTCTTAAATTATGCTATTGTGTTTAAAGAATTGAGATATGGAAATCTAAAAGTTATAATCTTTTCCATGAGCCATATTTTTAGAAGATTCAACAAATTTGGAAGCTTTTTAAAGAGTTTTTGGATGCATCTATTGGAAAACCGACCTAGGCTCTATTTAGGATCAAAATTTGATCAGAACCCCCCCTCCTTCGCACCATTTGGATTTCTTCCACTCATTTCTGTTTTTCCTCTTAACACACCTGCATTTCACGCCATTCCACACCATTAGTTAATTATTATTCTTATAGTTTTGAGTTTTTGTGGTGCGTTTATGTGTGAATTCTTCTATAATAAGTGTTGGAGAGGAAGAGAAGTGAGAGATTTTTTCTTCCTACATTTCCTAAGAGAGGTTACAAAGGATTTGCTCTGAGAAAGAGTTTTTGATAATTGTTGTTTGTTTATTATTTTTGTATGAACTTTCTTTTATATATTAAATTTGTGTTTTTTTGTATCTTTCCCAAGAAGTCTGAGTAGATTTCTTTATCTTTCTTCCTACTCTAAGATATGGTGAAATGAAGAGATAATTTGGATGTGCCAATGTTAAAATTTAAAATAAATTGTTATGGTTTTTCAAGTCCTCTCTTAATTTACTTTTTGATCTGGCCAATTGAATTGTTAAATATGTTGTTAAACATACGATCCGAGAAATGGAGTATGAGTTCTACAACGGAGTGAGCATCACATTTAAGTCCATGAAGAAGTGTTTCATTCTTAGCATTAAGTGCAAAAAAATCGGGATATGTACTCTGTTGGGTGTAGAATTGGAGATTTCTAGGGTGAAAGAAAATAAATCCCCAATTTGGTCTTAGTGTTCAAAAACTAAAGCGAGAGTTAACTTTTAGGAGAAGGGAAGTGGGAGCTCTAGAGTGGGAGCCAGCATCCTCCTAGCCTAGACACAGATTTAGAGACTAAACCTAAGATTAGATAATGATTTTCTATAACACTGAATCAGGGTAGAGAATTAAAATTGCTCCTATTTGGCCTAATACAAATTTAAACAATTTATCTCATCTCATTTCACCTAGCTCATTGTAGTGGGAAAGATATTTTTTCATATTATAAAACTTCATCACATAAACATAGTTTAGTAGTTACTGCTTTAAACTCTGCATTTAAATTTTGCTAGAAGTTAATATTTTAGTTTTGTTAGCATCTTACACATTAAAAATTACTGAAAGTATTTTTGTTTTATTTCTATAAATTTCCTAGTTAATTTATCATTTCGAATTTAAACCTTCCCCGTGGGATCGATATTTTGGATAAAAATAGAAAGTTTTATATTAATTGATAACGATATCCATACTTGAGTATAATCCCAATCTTAAGAGCTTAACATTATTACTTCTAAAATACCACATCAAGTTTTTGGCTCCAATGTAAAGCGGAGTCAACTTTATAATTTTTACACTACTATATTCAACCGGGATCAGTTATACTCAATAGCACCCAACTCTATTAAAATTTGGGATGAGTTAACTCAGAAATTCCTAGCTAAGTATTTTCCACCTTCAAGGACTATTGAACTTAGAAACAGTATTATCTCATTTTGTCAGTATAAAGAGGAATCAATACATGAATCCAGGGAAAGATTTAAGAAACTCCTAAGAAAGTGTCCACACCATGATCTACCTAGTAGGTTAATCATTCAAACTTTTTACAATGGGTTAGTAGGATTCCTTAGATCTATAATTGACGCTGCTGCTAGTGCATTATTATTGTCAAAACCTTTTGATGAAGCATATTCTTTAATTGAATAAATGACTACTAATGAATTTCAATGGCCCTCTGCAAGGGTAAATCCTAAAAATGTAGCCAGTGTTCATGATATATATGCAATTGCAATTCTTACATCTCAGGTTGCTGCAACATTAAGGAAGTTGGACCAATTTAGAATGAATCAACCTCAATTTACTCCAGTAAGTGAGGAAAGTTCATTCTGGAATATGAATGATTCTAACTTATCATATGAGACTTTAAGTACCATAAACAATTTGTATTCTATATTTTACAACCAGGGTCGGAAGAACCATCCTAATTTTATCTGGTATCATACTACTGTGGGTGGAAACAACAATAGGGAAAATATTCATGCAAATCCAAATGGAACTTGGAATAATCAGGGGAACACACACTATAGACCTTCATATCCACTAAACTCTAACAATGATAAATAATTTAAGGAAAAGAAGATTTCTATAGAAGAAGTGGTATTGCAAATGGGAAACCAGTTATAAGGTCAAAAATGTTGTGATTAGAAACATAGAGAATCAACTAGGATAAATTGCCAATTGACTTAGTAATAGACCCCCAGGGAACACTTTCTAGCAACACTGAGATCAACCATAAAGAGAGCAATAATGAACAAGTAGGTGCTGTCCAATTAAGAAGTAGAAGAGAGATAGAGGATGTGGTTAGAAAAAAGAAAGAAGTTGTGGGAGAAATAAAGGAAAATAAAAGACCTGAAGAACATGTTTCTAAGAATCTAAAAAAAATAATATCTTTGACTAAAATCAATTTATAAATGTCACAACCTCCATTTCCTCAAAGAAATAGACAGCTTGGGTACGATAAATAATTTTCAAAGTTTATGGAAGTACTTAAGAAGTTAAAAATATACATTCCTTTCACTGAAGCTTTGGAACATATGTCAAGTTATGCAAACTTTATGTAGGAGATATTAAAAAAGAAAATAAATTTGGGGATTACGATACAGTTCCACTATGTGAGGAGTACAACGCTATACTTCAGAAAAAGCTTCCTCAGAAACATAATGATTCTTGTAGCTATCGACAGTATTTTAGTTGAGGAGTTGCCTGTGTAAAGCTGTCAGCCGCCGGAATTGAAAACCTGTCGTCCACTTCGGAAGGACATTTTAATTTACACATACATATATAGTTTAGAAAAATATGAAATCAAACTGACTCCATATTTTTCATAGTTTAAATGAAAGAGCTCTATACCTCAAACCTTGTATTTATCCCAAAGGATAAACACAAGACTTGAGGATGAGTCTCAATCAAATAAACTAAGAAATGTATGACGTCTGTTTGGTCTACAAAAACATTTTATTTGTTGACAATTTCTTTTATTTAATATGAAGAATTAAATAGGGTTTCTATTAAGCTGGGTTCAGAAAAAGCTTCCTATAAGGGCAAGCCCATATAGTTAATTACATCTTAAATAACTGAAAATAACTTAATAAAACTCTTGATAAAAATAAAAAAAAATATCTTAAAGGATTTCACAAGGGTAGGACTTTTCAATGAGATCGGACAGAGAGGTGTTAAAAGGGATTGGTTCAAATTTGGAACATTTGTTGTAAAATCCAAAGGAGGAGAAACTAGGGGATGCCATGGATCCGGAGGAGAACCTTGGTGACTTCTCGATCTATCCTACTGTTTGGCTTCAGTTTTGAGGAAAGATATTTAGGTGTTTCATCCTGCCAATTTTATTTATTTAGGGCTTACATTCGTGTGAAACGATCACACAAATAGCCTGAAAGATGTGAGGATTTAGTTCGTAACGAATGATAACCTCAAAATCCTAAGTTAAGTTATAGGTTATATTGTACAATAGAGCTGTATAAAGGCCTAAAGATAAGATGAGGATTTATGTTGCATAAGCAAACAACCTCAAAGTGCTATGACTCAGTTGTTTAATTCTAAGGAAGGAAATGTTTAGCTAGGGAAGATAGGTTTTGTTGTTGATGATGGCAGTGCTGTCCACCATGCTAGCCCCAAAATCCTTGTTGTGATGAGTTTAAGTTTTATAAGGTGTCAAGTTATGATGTCAAATCAAGCGGCCCTATGGTTGTAGTTACTTAAAATTTTATGGGGGATGTTAAAGTTGATTAGAACTAAACTGATTAGGATCCTACGGTTCCCTCGTTCTAGCACCACTATTTTCTATTGGATTCACTTAGTCAAAATGAATTTACTAAACTCAACTTAATGAGTTCCATAGTTTTAGTTTGACCGTGGGAAGCCTTTTTAGCAACGGTAGGTTACCTTCTACGAGGGGTTCCTGATCATCTGATAAAGATGTCTAAATTTAGTTGCATATGTTATTTTCATGATGTTTGTGATTAAATCTTAAGTTGTTTTATATTTTGAATGTTGTGGCGGTGAATTTTATCTTAGTTGATTTTATTTTTGGTTTTGGTTTTGTGGCTATCCAAGCAGTTTTTTGTTTTTATGCAGGGTGACATTGTTGTTAAGCCTACAAGTTTTGTAAGCATAAAAATTATAGTATGAAAGTACAAGAAAGATGACACTGTAAACTATAAAAAGTGGACTTGGCAAGTCTTCTCGTTCCACAACCTGAAACTCAAAATGCATGTGAGAGCACTTTATGTAAAGCAAAAAAAGTAAGGTTTTATTGATCTACCCAACCCTAGGTCATATCTTGGTGGGTCCATATTTATTTGGTTCTGGATGATTTCATCAGGCAAAACATATTAACTTTAGTAGACCACTAAGGAATACAATAGATCTAGAGAAAGAAGCAGGTCCACGCTTCCCCCTCACCGCCTCGTTAGAAGTCTAGAGCTCATTTAAACTTATTATGCTGCTTAATAACTCATCCTGTAAATATCTTTATTGCTCGGTGAACATTGATGTTTCAATTATCCCTAAGAGTTGGGTAATTATCATTTATAATTTAATTTGAGAATTATGTAGTTGAAGACCCTTTAAAGGGGCATGTTAATGTTATCAAGGCACTTAGCCAACTTTTTTTTTTAATTTGATCTTGTAGTGTTTTAATGGTGTTCAATTTTAATTATGTTTAATTTTCTAATTCTCATTTAACTAGATTTAATTTAGCTTAGGTCACTACTAAGCCCTTAAGATTTTGTTAGATATCTTAGTTATTTTTTTTTTTTTGAAAAGATTGAATTTTTAGGTGATGATGATTCATTATCAAAATTTTTAAAAGTCATTTGAATCATTAAAAAGGGGTATTAAATTAGTGAGTTATTAACGCCCAAAACCATACCCCTGAGTCTAGGATCATTTACTTTGATAGCCTCCCAAAGTTTGATAATTTAAGGAATTTACAAATTTATCCTTTAACTAAGGAAATATGAGATTTGTTTCTACCAATTAATCTTTTATATTTCAATCATCCAAATATGTTCATCAAGATCAAAGGTTGCCCATTTTCCCTTCTTGAATTAAGCCTAAATGTTAATTAAGGCCAAGTTTCCAAAATTACACTTTTGCTCTTAAGGCTCTATCACTTCATAATTTGTCAAATATAATTCAAATGACTTTAGAATTTTTATCCAACCTTACTCATGGGTCAATTAAGACATCAAAGGAGAGAATGTGATTTTTCAAATTTTACTTTAATTTACATATTTATGTTTATGCAAAAATAGGATTTTTCAAAAAAAATTTTCCTCACTTGACCAAGGTAAAGTCTAATCCCTTGAAATTTTTACTCGAGGTAGAATAAGACTAGGGAATTATTGGGACCAAATTTCATGATTTATTGAGTAATATTTGAATTTTAAGAATTATTTTAATTTCTAGAGCATTTAATAATTATTATATATTTTAAATATAGAAAAATAAGTTTCATATTTTTATTAAATCTCTCTAAGGTCAAGGAACCTAGAGAAACTAATTTCACATTTTCTCTCACTCTTCTTTGAATTTTTAGAATTATTTTAGTGAAAACCCATTTTTAGCCTTTAAAAATTATTTTTAAGCTTCAAAATTCAATATCTTCACTAAGAAAATCAAGAAAAATATTCCAATTGTTCCTAAGTTCTTAGGAAATAATTTAGAACATCTTCATGAATTTAGTTATTTTTGTGATTTTTATCATTTTTTAATTATTTAAATATTAAAAATAGGCTAAAAATGAATTTTTTTTAATTACCATTTTAGTTTTAGAAAACTCTTTTAATCATAAAGAACTCCAAAAATTAATTTTTATAATTTTTTAAGTTATATTTTAATTATTAAAAATCATTTTAGTGTTAAAAATGACATAGAAAATCAATTTGAGTTATCAAATGAGCTCCAAATATTTTGAAATTTCTATAGGGAGTTCTCTGAACTTCAAATTACAGTGGAGATTTAAAATCAAGTCATTTAGATGTTTATGTTTCCCAAAATTGATTTTCTTTGTGTTTTAGTGTTTATGAAAATTAAGTGCATTTTTAATGACTTGGCTCGTGAAACATTTTCCAAAGGGTCCTCTAGTCATGAAAATCCTTCAAAAGCTTTCTTGGAATTTTCTAAGCAACATGCTAATTATTATTATTATTTATCTAAATAGTAGACATAAAATTAAAAAATATGTATCTCTGCCTAGAGATCTTCTCTGACTTGGAAAAATCTGAGAATGTTCCCTGAGAGAGGCAAGAACATGCCAAAATTTCAAGTCATGGTGAAATGTTTACATGCATGGAGAATCAAAAGACCCAAAAAAGTATTTAATTAATTAAAAATAAAATATGCATCAAATGAACTTCAAACCATTTCCACATTGTTCTTCGCTGTTCACCGAGCAAGCGGGTAATTTTATTTTATTTTTGTGATTTTTCTACAACAAGATATGAATTTTTAAAGTTTACGGAATTAAATAAATCAGAAAAAGGCCTATTTTTCCACTTAAGTGACGTGGCATCGCGTCAACCTACGACGGCTCTGAAGCTCCACTTGACACGCTCCCATTTGATGTCGCCTTCCATCCCAGCAGCCACACATCCTACCTTTTTGTTTTGTTTTTCCATTCGGTGCGATCAAAGCCGTCCGTGTAATACACGCGCGATCCAATGGTGTGTGATCATCTTCCCCGATGCCCTAGCCCGAGAACCATTCATTTTCAATCCTTGATATCTCACTCATTTCTCAATCAAAACATGTGAAATTTGTTTCTAAATGCTCGTCTTGACTAGTAGAACATATTCATATGGTAATCATTCCACAAAACTAACCCTAATCAAATGGAGAATTAAAATATGTTAGGGAAGATGGGAAGTTCAACACCTTTGCTCTGAGAAGGGAAGCTTCAATCACAGGTGCCTGACATGTTTGTGGAGGTCAAAGGAGGCTAGGTATTGAGCCACTTGGTGTGGTGAAAGGTCTAGTTATGAATTCGACCAAGCTCGTTATCAGTTGTTGGTCTAAAGCTATGCTAGGCGCTCTGTATGAGGTGAATTTGATGGGGCTTCTTCTTCTTTCACTGTGGTGATGGTGTGGGTGAGCTTAAATGAAGTTTGGTGTATGGACCTATGTGGAGTTTTGTCCTGGTTTTGGGAGAAGTTTGAGCTCCAAATTGAGCTTCCACAGTGGGGATCAGTGGGGTAAAAAGTTTGGCTTGAGCTGAGGAGAACTCAAAGAGGCTGTGGGATTAATTTGGAGGTCTCTCGTTGAAAAAATTTTAACACCTCTTTCCTTGGCCATGGAGGTGAGATTTTATAAAAATGGTCATAGGTGGCTCTGTGGGTCAATTGAAGGGTGCAAAGTGCTACCTACGTGGAGGGGAGAGAGGCTCAAAACATAAAACCAGATGAGGTGGCCTCAAGGTCTGAATTGGGTTTTGATTTAAGAGAGGTAGCTCACGATTTTTGTGTTTTCTGGCCACTAGGCCGGCCGGAAAGGACAGGGGAGTTGACAAAGAGGTCAAGTGAGCTAGGGGGAGGTTAAATTATCACTTACCCTTTATGGTTAGTCATAATGGTGTGGATTTTTACTTAAGACACAACTATGGGCATAAATCCTTTAATTTAAGGACCCATTGGTCCATAGCTTGGTTTGGTGAGTTTTTTAAGGTTTAGTCTGGTCCATAGGAAGGGCTTAGAGGCTGTAGTGATATTTTTTTGGCCAATTTGACATGGCTAGGTTAATTTTTCGTGAAGGGGTCCATGTAGGTCAATTTTGCCAAAGCTTGGGTTTGGGCTAAGCTAGCCATGACCTTGAGCCCAATTAATTGATCGACATTATGTAGATGATTGTCACGAAGATTTTTTAGTGAAGACTTGAAATGATTTTGAGTTCAATTGAGGGCTCAATTTGAAGGATTTTGGGATTTTGGCCAATTTGGGCATGTTGGCCTAGACTTTACTCTAGATTGGGCTAGACTTGGGCTATGTCCAAATTGATTATTGAGAATGGTTAATAAGAATATGATGATGAGTTTTCAAAAGAAATTGGGTGCCAATTTTGGGCTCAAGGCAATCAATTTGATGGAATTTTGAGGTATGGTCATTTTAGGGCAAAATTAGCGCTTTTGGACTTGGGTCAAAATTAAATGAAACTGGGGCTTCAACAAGGCAAATAAAGGTCAAGTTCGATGTGTAGGAGTGTTATGAAAAGTTTTTAACATTAATTGATGCAAATTGAGTAGGCTATAGGTTCAATTTGGTGAGATTAAGTCATATGACCAAAATTGGTGGTTTGATTTAGATCAAAATTGGGCTCAAAACATGGGTCAATTAAGCTTGGAATGGTTTAAATTGGTTATATGAAGGTGAATTTGAGTCTAGAATTGAAATTGGGGAAAATTGGGCCTTTTAAGGCAATTTGGGGGTTTGGTCAAAATTGTCAAAATGGTAAAATTGGGTCATATGGTAGTTGAGAAAAATGAAATTGGGAATATTTTAAAGGTTTTGGGATTTTTTGGGATTTTTTTTTGGAATTTTTTAAATTTTTGGCTAAAGAGGGGCATTTTGGTAATTTCGTAATTTTTTGGTGATTTTGGTTAATTTGGATGTTTTCAAAAGGTTTGTAATGAATTTTGAACAAATTTGGTTATTTTGGGTAAATTTGAGAATTTTGGCCAAATTTAGGGTTTCAAGGGTACTTAGGTAATTTGGGGGACTTTAGTGGCAAAAGGCCAAGTTAAGTATTTTTGGTAGAATTGGGGTACCAACAACCATAAATGAGCTATAGACCAATGGGAACCCCATTTGGGTCCTCAATGTACTTGTCTTAGCTACACCTCAGCCTAGGGCTCGCAGGTTTAGAGGACCATCTTCATAAGTCTCCCAAAGGATCAAAGTTAAGGAATTTTGGGTTTAGGGTATTGAGTGATTGTGATGAGGTGATTGTAGTGAGTTTCATAGCTTTGGAACAACACCTAGAGTCAACCTTAAGGGCAAGCAGTCCTATGTGAACTTACCATGAGCTCCCCCATATTGACCCCACCTACTAAGTGCTAGAGGTTAGAACCAATCTGTAGAGTTTCAAGTTGAGTAAAGAAGAATTTAGAATTTCTAATGGTGAGGGTTTCTTTTCTAGTTTTATAGGAATAGTTAATAGGAAAGACCTATGGCTAGACCGTAGGCTTCTAAAGAGGAAAACTAGACCTCAACCGAAAGTGAGGTCAACAAATGGACCCTAGTAGGTCTGGTGTGCTAGGAAAGCACACCGCGCAAATTGGCATTGACCGACGAGATCAATAAGACTAATATAAACTCCTACATCAACAGACACAAATGTAGTCTAGAATTTGAGTGTTTTATTTTTTTCCGCTGGGAAATTAGCAAGTGAATATTTGATCGAAATCAAGATGTACTGACTCTTACTGGGGATCGGAGAGTAGGCTTTGAGTTATTAGATTTCAAGGGTTTATAGAGGATGGGAATCAGTACGTAAGTGCTGACCCTGAGGTGGAAATTGATGTTTAGGTATTAATTTTAAAAGAGGGTCAAAAGTTAAGGACCAGCTCAAAAAGAAAGGAATCAAAATTTAAGGACTAATTTCAGAATGAGGATTGAAAGTTAGGGATCAATCATAAAAGAGAAAGTAGGAAGTTAGGGACCGATCTTGAAAGGAAAGGAATAAAAAATTAAGGGTTCATTCTAAAAGGAGAATTGAAAGTTAAGGATCAATCTTAAAAGAGAGTCAAAAGTTAAGGAACAACCTCAAAAGAGTGAATCAGAAGTTAGAGACTGATTATAAGATGAGAATTGAAAGTTAATAATCAATCTCAAAAGAGAGCCCGAAGTTAAGGACTGGCCTCAAAAGAGTAAATCAGAAGTTAGGGACAAATCCCAACACTAGAATTGAAAGTTAATGATCAAGCCCAAAATAGAGTCAGAAGTTAAGGACTGACCTCAAAAGAGTGAATCAGAAGTTAGGTATTGATTCCAGGATAAGGATTGAAAGTTAAGGTCAATATAAAATGAGAGTCAGAAGTTAAGGAGTGACCTCAAAGGAGTGAGTCAGAAGATAGGTACTGATTCAAAAATGAGAATTGAAAGTTAAGGATCAATCTCGAAGGATAGTTGGAAGTTCAGGACCGGCCTCAAAAGAGTGAATCAGAAGTTAGGGACTAATTCTAGGATAAGGATTGAAAGTTAAGGACCAATCACAAAAGAGAGTCAGAAGTTAAAGACCCACCTCAATAGAGTGAATCAGAAGTTAAGGACTGATTCTAGGATGAGAATTTAAAGTTAATGTTCAATCTAAAAAATAGTGGGGGAAGTTAAGGACCGACCTCAAAAAGAGTGAATCAGAAGTTAGAGACTGATTCCAGGATAAGTATTAAAAGTAAAGGATCAATCTCAAAACAGATTCAGATGTTAAGGATCAACCTCAAAGGATTGAATCTGAAGTTAAAGACTGATTCCAAGATGAGAATTTAAATTTAATGATCAATCTCAAAATAGAGTCAGAAGTTAAGGACCGACCTCAAATGAGAGAATCAGAAGTTAGGGACTGATTCCAAGATGAGAATTGAAAGTTAATGATCAATCTCAAAAGAGAGTCAAAAGTTAAGGACTTACCTCAAAAGAGTGAAACAAAAGTTAGGG
>NEWO01000112.1:530950-547760 GCA_003013225.1 Phalaenopsis aphrodite
GATCAATCTCAAAAGAGAGTCGAAAGTTAAGGACCAACCTCAATAGGAAGAAATCAGAAGTTAAGGACTGATTCCAAAATGAGAATTAAAAGTTATTAAAGAATTCGTGGTGTTGAATTCATTGATATGTGTCATGTGATAAGGTTAACATTGGTAAGGAAGATGCGTGGAATTTTGTGAGATTTTGTGCGGAACGTGAAACTCTATAAGTATGTTAAGAAAATTAGTGCAGACAAAGGTAGTCGTGCTGCGCGAGCAAAGTGTAGGAGACCTCGAAATAAAGAGAATCAACTCAACAAACTTATTTTCTTTTCTTGTTGTTTTTTTCATATTTATTTATTCAAAATATATCTTCAAAATTTAATTTTAGTTGGTTGATTTTTTTCAAAAAGAGAGTTGTTTTATTGTTGGTTTGTTATTAATATTATTACATTTTTTATTTAAATTTTATTATCGTAAAAAATTTTGTTGTTTTGTTCTTTGTTCATTGTAATTACGAACCAACGCATGGTCCATGGCTTTTTTCCATTGCACAGAAAGGCAATGGAACAAACAGACAAATTTCTGAAAGAAACTTCATTCATCAACTCCAATAAGTGTTACCGGTTGGGAGTAGGCCAAAGCCTCAAAAAGTACAATGCGCATATTTCATCAAAGTACATCCAAAAATAGGCCATGCCAAGTACATATCATATACTGAGCATGTCTAATACATATCATATATGTTGTAATGTAGTGTAACAAAATGGAAAGGAATCCTCTAAATCTTTGTTCCTTGTGTGACAAGCTCTTGATCAAGCTGACCTTCTAAGCCACGCTACAGGATAAGAGTTCCCTCTGCATGTGCTTAGAGGTGCAACCCTCTCATAGCTCGTACGGTAGTAGTTCGTCCAATTCTGGATCTAGTTGAAATCCATATGGCATTTTATTGTTGTCCAGTCATCGAAAGGTCACAGACACCTTATGATGTCGCACCCCTGGAATACACTGTTTGGTGACGTCTGCCCCATTTCTTTTAAGGACTAGCACTAAACTAATAGGCAACAGAATTTCTACTGCTCCTCTAAATTCTTCAGGACCAATGATATCAATTTCATTTCCAAATTAAGTATTATTTTTGCTCATGAATGAGACCATGCAGAAAGGCCTCGTGAAGTCATGATGATCAATGTGCGGAGGTATGCAGTCTCCTTCATCATATATGTTAATGATGCAACTATTAGGGATGCAGTTAGCTAGCAGTATATTCTATCTGACCTTTCTTTTAATCATCCACTTTATCAATGGAGGTAGTTGATCCACCTGATCTTGTTTGAGAATCTGAGGAGGATTTTTTTGTCTATCATTGGTAAAGTTGTAGCAACAGCCGCACTGGATAGTGATCATGCCCTTTCTTTGCATCCACATTCTAGGCTCAGAATAGGTTCTTTCCATAAGCAAGCTTGCTCGATCCCTATCTCTCAGGTTAAAAATGCAATCGAGGATGCTTCGCTGATCACTTTCTGAGAAGACCTTGGTGTATAATTCCAACCCCTCTAATAGGTTGATGAATCTCCCTTGCACTTCTTTGTAGAATTTGAAGTTTCTTTAGTTCACTTAGCTCATCTTATAATAATCTGTCGTACTGAAAATTGGCGGCTGTCGAGGATATTCCCTCATTTCAACGTTGGCGGGAACCCAACCTCATGCTGATTCTAGCGCTAACGAAATGTGTGACTCAGCATCCAAAGGGCCATATGGCTCTAGACTCCACAAAATATGTTGATCTATTCCTAGCAGGACATATAACTCCCCCATTGGGCAATCGGTGGTCTGAAACCCATCATCAGTAGATGCATACTCCTCTAAAATGTTGTAGTGATGTAGGTGTAGGAAATTACAGTTCGGGCATACCACGAATGCCCCTATAGCTGACGCTCATGCAGGTATTTCAGTGTTGCAGGTCGGGAAACCCATGTAAAGAACATCTGCAGCTGGTGGTAGTTCTAGCTCTATAACAAACTCGGACTCCTCATATATAGCAGGCAGGCTGGATAAGGTCTCTCTCATGCCTTGATCATAAATGTTCCCTTCTGAAATATGAGTGATCAAGTTCTCGGCTGCTGGCGTTTCTACACTGAGTTCTTCGTAGCTGCGTGTTTGGAAGTCTTCCATTATCAGTAGCGACTAGGCCTCCGGTCGGTGTAGCTATCATGGACGGTAAGCAGTTGGGCCCCTCTATCGGGTCTTGTTGCACCATCACATTCCTTCCCTTCAGTGATGAATTGTTTTTAGTGTTCAACCTTAGTAGTGAGGGCAGCGCTTCTTTTTCTTATAGGCTGATGACATCCATTAGAGGCCCTTCATAATCCATGTCGACTTGACTAAATTCAATGTCAAAGTCTATACTACCACACTGCGGTGCCATCTTCTCATTGAGTGCAAGGTTCCAGCCATCTTTAAAGGCAAAGATCAAACTCTAGCCTGACATTTCTCTGCAAATGACAGGAAAAGTTTGAGTGAGCTGAAACTTAGCATGAACAAGAACAAAACAAAGCATTTATTAAGAGAAATTTCAGTTTGTTTTGGTGAGAAAATTGTTTATTTATATGTTCATTTTGTTTAATTTAGTAGGATATTAAGTTTAAAAAGAGAAAACTGAAGGGTGTAATTTTCAAAAATTTTTATTATGTTGAGGTAAATTTTATTACAAGAATTTTTGGACCCGGTCACAGACGTTCAACGACGTAGATAACCCCAAAATAATAAAAATTTCAATTTTTCAAATCAAGTGAAGGCAAGCATGTCATGTTGCATAGTATGTCTTTAGGTATCGTCCGTTGATTGGTAGCGTGGGCCTTTCACCCCAAAGATCTACTAACTGGTAGGCTCTTATTGCATAGAGCTTTTAATTGACAAATGACCCCTCCCAGGTTGGCTTGAATTTTCCACCTATCTTGCGGTGTGCAAGAATGGGCCTTTTGAGTACGAGTACGAGGTCACCAGCTTTGAATGTCCTTGGGCGAACCAATTTGTCATGAGCTTGTACTATCTTTGCCTTATAAAGTTCCAAATTTTGTTGTGCTTCAAGTCTTTTTCCTTCAAGATTTTCTAGTTCTTCAAGTCTGAGTTTTGCACTTTCTTCTGTTGTGAGATGGTTAGCAACAGCGACTCTGAGAGACAGCATTTGAATTTCTAACGGTAGCACAACCTCAAACCCGTGCACGGGCATGCAGGGTGTGCACTAAGTGGAAGTCATGAACATCGTACGGTAGGCCCATAAGGCTTCTAACAATTTATTGTGCCAATCCCATTCATTTTCATCTAGTGTCTTCTTCAAAATCTATACCAATGTCTTGTTGAAGGCTTTGGCCAGGCCATTTGCTCTAAGAAAGTAAATTGTAGAGTATCTTCAATCTATCTTGTGTCATTTGACGAAATTGTTGATTTTGGTGCTTTTAAAAGCTGTCCTATTGTCATAAATTATTCTTCGCAGTACTCTGAAACAGTAGATGACTTGGATTTTGAAGAATTGAAGGACATGCTATGTTGTAACCTCTCGTAATGGCACTGCCTCTACCGATTTAGAGAAATAGTCTATAACGGTAAGTATAAATTTGTGTCCTTTTTAGGATGGAGGGTCTATTGAACCTATTATGTCCGTTCCCGAACACACGAGTGGTCATGAGGCAATGGTTGGGTGTAACACATTCGGAGGTTGGGGCAAGACCACCCGATGCACATGACACCAGTGACATCTTCTAGTTGTATCTATACAATCGAACATCATTGCTGGCAAATTATATCCGTCTCTTTTGATCTTCATTTTCATCTCCGCCTCTGACTGGTGAGGGCCACATAATCTGGCATGTACTTGTTTGACAATATTTTGGGCTTTAGCTCTGCTTAAACATCATAGCCACATTTGGTTGAATGATCTTCGGTAGAGGATGTCTCCTACTAGGGCATACGACATAGCCCTCTTTGTAATATGGTGTGCTGATGACTTGTTTTCTGGTAGCTTTCCAGTTTGCAAATATTCTATCAATAGCTTATGTCATTCCACTTTGATATCCATAACCATAATCATTGTTTCTTCTTTTCCAAGCTTGTGTAGATCTTTGAGGTCAATTTCAGACAAAATTTTTCTTCTTTGCATTGTGATTTCGATCGAATCCTCCGCAGGACATGCCAGCTCCTTAACTAGTTTTGCTAGAGCGTCGACATTGGAATTATCTCCCATAAGAATCCGGTAGGAAGTCACATAAGGAATCTATTCCAGTAGCTTCATTGTGTATCAATGATATTCTGTTAATCTTGGTTTCAGGATCTTGTGTTGTCCAGTGACTTGCTGGATGACGAGTTGTGAGTCACCATAGATGGCAATGTCTATTATACTCATCGAGATTGCTAACTCCAATCTGGTGAATAGGTTTTCATATTCTGCTTCATTGTTGGTGCACAGTTCTATCAGGTGGTATGGGAACCTCATCATACCTTTATTTGGTGTGATAAATATCAAATCGATCCCTTCTTTTCCTGTTATGATTGTGTCCGTTCCTGTCTTTCCTGGCTGATGAAGCGCTATCAAAGTACACCTCCCAACATTGTGCATTAGAGAATTCCATTTGTAGTATATGCTCATCTACTAGTTCATCGTTAAAAGGGGACCCAGTTGGCAATGGGTGTGCAGTGAGAAAGTCTGCTAGAATCTGTCTCTTGATAGCATGGAGAGGAATAAAAGTTATATCAAATTGCAATAAGATCATTAACCATCTTACTAGACGCCCGGAGAGTGTTGGTAGGGTCATCAAGTATTACAACTGATTAACTTTTGAGATTAGGGTAATCTTATGATAGAGCATGTAATGTCTAAGCTTTTGGGCGGTGATAATTAATGTCAGACAATGCTTTTCAATAGGTGGATACCTTACTTCTATCAATATCAGACGACGACTCAAGTAGTAAAGAGTGTTTTCTTTACCCTCGTCATTGAATTAGGTCAAGATGGCTCCAAGAGAGTTGTCTAAGGCCGTGATATAAAATATCAATGCTTTCCCTGGTATAGGGGCTGCCAAAATAGGAGGTTTCATTAAGTATTATTTAATGTCTTCGAAGGGAAGCTGGCATTTATCTTCCCAAACAGATTTAGAATCCTTTTTAATTAATGCCGAGAAGGGCTGACACCTACCTAGGAGATTGGAAATAAAACTTCTTAGATAAGCCAACTTCCCCTGGAAGGAACGTAGTTGTTTCCAGGTTTTAGAAGGAGGCATTTCCAAGATAGTTTTAATCTTATACGGGTCGATCTCGATTCCCCGATGATGGACAATGAATCCTAGATTATTCTTAGAGAAAACGCAAAAGGCGCACTTTAAGAGATTCATTTTAAGGCTGTATCATTGTAACCGTTTGAACACGATTCTCAAATCATACAAATGGTGTAATTATTGTTTATCCTTGATGGCCAAATCATCCACGTAGCATTCCACTTACTTGTCAATGAGGCCGTCAAAAATCTTTGTCATTGCACGTTGGTATGTTGCTCCAGCTTTCTTTAACCCAAATAGATTCACAGTGAAGCAGAAAATTCTGATCAGCATTTTGAATGCTGTAAGTGTTGCATCCTTGGGAGCTATCTTAATTTGGTTGTATCCCTATGATCTGTCCATGAAAGAGAAGATTTCATGTGTAGAAGCGATATCCACCATCATTTCCGGTATTGGTAGTGAAAACTCGTCTTTTGGACATGGCTTGTTCAAATCTCTGAAGTCGACGCAAACATGAATTTGTCTATTTTTCTTCTTGACAGGTATAATATTGGTTAACTATGTGAGGTATTGCTCTTCTTTTACAAAGTTAGCGTCTACGAATTTCTTCACCTCAATAATTTTTTAATGCTCTATCTCGAGGCTTATTCTTCTTGGAGCTTGTTTTGCTGGGTCATATCTTTATCTACCCCATGTTTATAAACTGCAACCTTTGCTAAAAGTCCTGATATCTCATCATAGCTCCATACAAAAGAAATCTTTGAATTTTATTAACATTCTACTCAATTTTGTAGATTCTTCATCATTGTGTAGAGAACTTATAAATGTAGTTTGGGGTTGCTCTTCAGTCCCGTGGTTTATTTCCTTTAATTCATCACCCGTTGATTTAATTTCCTTCTCAAATACTGGCAAAGAATTTTCTATATCAAGGCAATCCTCTCCTGAATCACTAGTAACAACCATGCAAAATTTTGAATCAACGACTGGTCCGACTGTACCAAATCTGAGACCCTCTTTCGAGTTGGGAGTTCGACTTTTAATACTCCATAACTTTTCAAAAAGTTGTAATTTACCATTTGGCTTTTTTTTTGGAAAATGTCCTTGTTGAATTAACTTTCGTACATAAGGTAAAAAGTAAGGAAAAGGAAATTCCATTAATTCATTAGGATTATCATCCAAATTTACATGATTTTTGAGATTAGTAGAGGTAGAAGCACGGTAAAACTTGAACGGGTTTGAACCAACACTACAGACTTCCTTGACCTCTAAACTCTTGAAATTTTTAGAAAGAATCGGAGTAAGGCTCGTGGTGTTCACATAGTGGTTTATCTGATCATACATTGTCTCATATTCGCCTTTATCTGTATCTTCTAAGGATATCTCGTACTGAGGCTTCCTCTATATTTTCATCATTATTTCATCTTGAGAGTTATCTTCATCACTAATATTGATGATTGGCCTAGTCCATTCAACGATTAAGTTGGTTCTTCCTCATTCAAGTTCCCGGCCTTGACCTCGGGTGTGTATACTAAAAGAATCCCGACCAACTTATTGTAAGAGAGAGGTGGAAGATTGCTGAAACGGAGTTGAATGGCTTCCTCTTTGTAATTTTTTTAAATCTTTACTTCTTTTTGTTACAATTTCACAAGAGAAGACAGTTTTCTTTGGAGGTGCGTAGTAGGCGGCATCTTCATGAATACCAACTTCATGAACTGAAATTGATTCTAGATCTCCTTTAATGCAATGTTCTTGTTCTTTTTTTGTAGTACTTGATGCACTGGTGTAGAGATGACAGAACCATGATGTGTTCATGAATCCACAGTTGACCAATTAGAGCATTGAAAGAGGTCTTGGCGTCGATAATGGAATTTAATGGTTATTACGAGTTCTCCAACTTTGATAAGCAATGTAATGGATCCAAGGGCTCTCTCTCCCTTTTGGTTGAATCCTCTTAGCATCATTTTATCAGCCGTATGCTCTTGAGCTTCAATGTCAACGTAGGTCAATGTCCATAGACTCATTAAGTTGAGAGATGCTCTAGGATCTACTGGAACTCTGTACAACACAAGTCTGTCGATGTTAACAGAGATGTAGAGTGGACGATTGTGGTCGGTAGTACCGAGCAGCAAATCTTCACCTCTCAAGGTTACCCAAGGTTGTTCTTTCAATAAGCAAACTTCATCTAAGGATGTGCTGGCCAACTGAGCTAAACAAATCTTTGGGTCGAGCAAGGTTGTAATCAGGGACTCTCTCATCCCCTTTCATAGGATTAGAGCATCGTAAATGATTAATCGGGCTGACAGCTTCCTAAGATGAGCTAGCACATTGTAATCCACTTTATATGGTCCTCCAATTTTCTCTTAGTTATGTGTTTCTTCCACTGGTGGGCGTGGAGGTAGCTGTTCTGGAGTTATTATTTACTTTCCTTTATCCACTAGAGTTGTTCTCAGAGGTAACACTCACCCGCTTCTTAAGTTTACTTCCAGTGTTTCTTCTTTGTCAGAAAGATCTAAGTTGATGGCAAGTGGTGCACCTTGGAGTTCTAGGTTTGGCTCCTCACTCTCGGTGCTGTCATAAGCGTTATTGTAGATGTCTTCTTCAGTCTTCTTAGGGAGTTTATCAAACTCAAATACAATTTGAGGATAGTTTTGAGAATCAAGATCAATGCTAGATTAGTCATAATTGATTACATCATCACTAAAAAATAGTTAAAATGTAGCTGAAATCACAATCATTATATTCATAACACCCCGAAAGGGCAAAAAGATACTCATACAAAGTCAGTGGTTCAAAGATTTTCTTCCCCGGCTCTGAGACAACCAATCTAGTAGAGGCAGCCCCTATCCTACCCTGTGTGTTATCAATCTTTGTAGTAGTATTCTTCTTCCACTTTGTCCTTGATGATGAAGGATCTTGTGGCAAAATTTTCATCTCGGGCTTGACAGGCTGAAGAATTTGAACGAAAGTTTGTTGTGACGCATTCTTGGTTTAACATTTTCTTAGACGATTTTCTCCAAACTTCATTTCATCTGTCATTTCCGACATATGTAGAAGATTGTTTTGATGAATCATTTTTTTGGTTTATGACCCTCTTGAGCTTGTCCCAAGTCATACTCCATCCATGTTCTCCAGTATATGGATCAATCTAGGAGATTAGCTCAGTCAAAATCATATTTATGGAACCTCTTTCAAGTTCTTTTAAATATTCTTTTGGGATCGTTATATTCCCTTCCTTAAGGTTCTTCTCGAGCCAATCCTTAAAGATGAAACATTTATCTATAGTATGTCCTAGCAATCGATGGTATGGGCAATAATTTGGTTGATCTTTGTTATCGACCTCTTGGGGTTTCTTTGGCTCGAGTAGTATGAACTCATGCTTTTTCATCAGACTTTTAAACATCTTGGATATGGCTTTGTCTTTTAAACATTGCATCATTTTCTATTATTTTTCCAAATATATTCTTTTATTCTCAGTTCGAGGTGATCCTTCTTGAGGCGGTCGTTGGTTGGACTTGCTATTATGTTTCTAAGCCTGTTGTGATGAAGATTGACGAGGATTTTTTGCATATATCTTCATTAGCTATTTTCCTTTTTTGACAATGGCCATTGTTCTTAATTTCATATCAATCACTCTGGTTGCCTTGGACTTTTCATGCAAATTCATATGTTTGATTTCCTCTTGAAGACTGCTGGCTTTACTGAGTAGCTTCTCGAAGAATTTGATGGTGAGTCCCTTGAGCATGAAAGCTACTGGCCCATGGATTCTTTTGAGTAAAATCTCAATTATGATGTTCCTGTAGCTAAGTTTCACACTTCATGCTAAGGTTTCTCCACCTCAAAATATATTGCGCCAAAGTCTCATGGGACTTTTGCTTTTCTATCATGAACTCTTTTATAGACACATGATGTTACGCTCTGACAAATCTTTTCACAAATAATTACTCCAGCTCAAGAATTTTTTTTACTGATTTGTTGGGCAAATTAGCATACCAATCGAAGGCAATCCATGACAAGCTGTTGACAAAACTATTGGAAGAGTAAAGCTTCGCTATTTCTTGTGTTGCCACAACATGCTCGGAAGTGTGCTATATGTTGTCTGGGATTTCCAGTCCCATCAAATATCTTGAAGTTCGGGGACACAAAACCCTTAGGGAAGGGTACGACATCGAATTCCTCCAGGTAAGGTCTACCCTTCAAAATCAATGCACCATCCTTAGAATTTGTTAAGGCCTCTTGAACCTGCTCGACCATTCGTTTAAATTCCTTATCTGGCATGACGCCCGATAGATAATCCTTCTTTTGTTGCTCATCTCTGTTGGTTGAGGCAACTTCTCTTCTTTCATCTGTAATGTGTATTATCTCTGGTTGGTTGTCCTTTGGAGATGCTAACATTGGGGTTTGAGATTGTCCTGGAATTGTGGTCATGTCAGTCATTATTGCAATAATCTCTTTTATCCTTTTCTCCGGTTGGCTGACTTGCTCATCCCTTAGGAGGATAGCCCTACGCAGCTCATCTACAACATTCTCTTCAATGAGAGGTTGAGCATCGTGCGTAGATGCAGTGGCCCTGGTTTTGATGACATGGGCATCCGTGAAATCTTCTTTAAGGTAATCATTATAGTCAAAATTTTCATCATTGTTATCAATGAAAACTCCGTGTTCCCGAGCCAACTCAGAAATCTCAGCTCTGAGCTTTTCAACTTTTTCTTTTATTATTGATTCTTTGATTATCTTAAGTTCTGGAGGACCCTGATGGACCTCCTCTTCTGGCTCCTCTATCTCACTGGCAATCACTGCGATGATGTCAGATACTTCGGACCCTAGCTTCGTTCCACGATCTTGCCTTGTGGGCTTACTAGATTATATCCGTACAGCAACCTTGGGTATCCACACATTTTTCTTGATGATGATGTCTCAGGATAAAGTGTCCTAGTAGAAACATCAGTATGTCGAAGGGAAGTGTGCTTCCCACGGTGCAGACCAGATATAGTATCAGGTAATCACTTCATCTTTTCCTTCAGAATGTTAGGAACATCCTTGTAATGGGTGATTGGCAGAATTCTTGGACCCAGTCTTGACTTAACCTGTTGACGACCTACTGTCCTAGTAATGGTAGAATCGGTTGTAACTATGGCGGTGTCAACTCTGGTTCCTAAGTGAAACCAGACGGGGATGCGAGTAGGCAAATTTTTAGTTGACTTTCGAGATCATTTTGCGGATCTGAAGTCTTTTAAAATCTCTTTCTTCATATGAGGGGATATTACATACCCCACTCGTTTAAGTAATTTACCGACTGAACAACCTTTTTTCGCTGCTAGCCTCTGAAAAATTGAACTGACTTGGGTGATAGAAGCATGTTTCTTTCTCTCCACAACTTGTCCATGAAGTGATGATAATGCAACGGTGATTTTCTGGATACTCTCGTACCCACTGGTATCCATTAAAGGATGAAATCTACTCCCCCACAAGAAGTTGATATGTTTCTAGTGATACTGATTCATCTTGGTGAGGATCTTCCTTAAAGGGTATCTCCTCAAGGGCCTAGGCTTTAATGGCCCTCTGAACTATCCTACTGCGATTTCTCCTTTGCGTTCGGGTTAGTGGTGCAGTTCTTGAATTTGACCCGATTTAAAATTCTGATGGCTGGATAGTTAATCCCTCAGTCAGATCTTCAATGATCATTACTTCTTTCCCCTTAGCAGCAGTGGGGATAATAGGCTTGGCAGGTGTTAGGGCGGCAGCAGTAGTCTTGGCCTTCTTATAAGAAACGAAGTCCTGAAGACAACTCAGGTTGAATTTAGTAGACAGCTCCTCAACTTCTGGAGCAGTGACTTTCATCACAACGAACGTGGCCTTCTCGAGGATAACCTTGAGGTCTTCAAATCCGGCTTCCGAACTTAATGGTAGGAGCAACATTGCGGGCTTCATGGCTTGTCGACAAGATGCAAGAAAAATTGAGTGTTGGGTAGGCCATTGCAGCATGTCTAAAACAGAATGCTCTGGGGTTAGCTATATGACCAAAACCTTGTAATCTTAGTGCAAGAACTAAAAACTAACAGAGGTCGATTTGTAGACCGGGTATGCCTTAGTTTGTGGGGAATTTTTTTTAAATTTTTAGTGAAAAAGGTAATTTGAAATTTGAAAAATTTAATTAATATAAGAAAATTTTAAAGCGTGCGTGGCACAATAAAATTTGATTTAATTTGCACAATAGCAAATTAAAGTCAAAAAGGAGATGTGGGTGTTTAAGACCCAGTGTGGGGCCCATTTAGCAACAAACAATACCCAGGTGGAACTAGTCCACAAACACACTTATTGGGGTACAATCCCACATGATGATTAAAAGAGTCCTTAATGGCCTCCTGAACCCCTCCGTTTAAAGGTGATTGAATAGATAGTTTTGAAGTCCAAAGAGTTGGACGTACTTTCCCAAGATAGAAATGGGTAAAGTATGTCAACGGAAGAAGAGTAATTTTGTCCAAGAGGGACATGAACACATTACCGATGTGTGAAAATAATATTTTTTTATTTAAATAGAGAGAAAAGGTTGTCCCTGGCGGAGTCTCCAGAAACTGTCGACAGTATTTTATTTGAGGAGTTCCCCGTGAGAAGCTGTCGGTTGCCGGAATTGAAATCTTGTCGCCTGCTTTGGAAGGACATTTTAATTTACTCATACATATATAGTTTAGAAAAATATGAAATGAAACTGGCCCCATATTCTTCATAGTTTAAATGAAAGAGCGCTATACCTGAAACCATGTATCTATCCTAAAGGATAAACACAAGACTTGAGGATGAGGCTCAATCAAATAAATTAGGAAAAGTATGACATCTGTTAGGTCTGCAAAACCGTTCTATTTGCTGAAAATTTTTTCTATTTAATATGAAGAATTAAAAAGGTTTTATATTAAGTTGGGTTTAGAAAAAGCTTCATATAAAGGTAAGCCTTTAATGTTAATTACATCTTAAATGACCGAAATCACTTAAGAAAACTCGATAAAAATTGAGAAATATCATCTTCAAGAATTTCAAAAGGATATGACTTTTCAACAAGATCAGACAGAGAGGTGTGAAAAGGGATTGGATCAAATTTGAAAATTTTGTTGTAAAATCCAAAGGAGGAAAAACTAGGGGATGTCATGGATCCAGGGGAGAACCTCGGTGACTTTCCGACCGACCTTTTTCTTTTTGTAAATCAACAATTACAAGAATTTGATGACGCTACTAGAAGATTTAAATTCCAACAACGGTGTCAAATATTTTGACTGTGACTTTATATATATGTGTTTGATTTAATAAAGAAGTATAGGTATAATACTCAATAATGTTAAAGTCAAATTTGTCAACACAAGTACATGTATCGCTCAAGTAATATAGGGCTCTAATGGAGTCCTAGTTATCAATCCCAAAGGGAGAAATAGAATACTACCGACTAAGGCTTAATAAAAAGTAATACTTCAACTACAACGACGGCATTCAATTTGCTTATCTGTCACTAATAGGTAATTGAAATAAGTAGATAATTTAGATAACTAATAAATAACTAAAGATAGAAAGTAGGGTTCAATTTTGTGATATTCAATATATAAGAAAGGATCCTTCTCCTTGCTAAGAAATTATAGTGAATGGATAAAATGAATTCGTTCAATTTATATTGTGCCACATAGGAGCATTCCTATTCTCTCTTTGGTCCTGGCATAAAGAACATTAACTAATCCTATGCTTGGTTACTGATTCTGCAGCTAGGCTGGGAGGATACCGGCTCTCACTTCAGAGCTTCCAGGTTCCCCTCACCTGAGGGCTAACCTCTACACATCAGCACCCAAACGATAGGACCAAATTGGGGATTTTAGTCTGTCACTCTAAAATCTCTAATTCTACACCAGATATTTCCCTATTAATTTGCACCCAACTTCCAAGGGCTTTGACCTCCTTGAATCATGGATGTAATCTTCACTTTAGTTGTAAAACTCAACATATTTTAACAAATCAATTGGCCAGATTGAAAGTAAATTAAGATTGAAGTTAAAAGATCATCACAATTTCTTAAACATTTTCATGGCTTCACCAATTCAAATCACCATTTCATAAATCTCGAGACAAGGAGAAAGATAGAGAAAACTACTCAAAAGTCATGGGGAAAGCACAACAAAACTCAAAATTCATATATAAATTCAAAGCCATGCAAACTATAACAAGGAAATAACTTATCTCTAACTTTCTCCCTAAGAATACTCCTTGAAGTTCCTCTGAATCTCTTCCTTTCCTTACAACACACAAAATTCCTCTTCGAAGTAGCAAGGAGGAAGAAATCTCTCACTTTCCCGCCACTCTTACAATTTCTCGAAGAATACCTCACAATTACAAGCTCTAGCAAGCTCTCTACACACTAATGGTACATATCTAACCTCCAAGACTCTTCTATTTTCGGCCAAAACCTTCTCTTTAAAGATGTGGATGTTTTTTCCCAAGAATTGCTTATGCACCCCTCCAAAATCTAGCCTTATCCATTGTACAAGTAAACATAACCGTCAATCCCGCCGTCGGCGGCCTCGATGGCGCCGTCGGTGGCCTTCTGGAGATTTTGTTCTGTAGCCTCGGGAAAATCTCGCCGTCGGCGGCGTCGGTGGTGTCGTCGGTGCCCTAGTGCAATTCTCTATATTTTGGTCATTTTTGCTCCAAATTCGCTCCTTTTTTGCATCTTTTTTGCTCTATTGACCTTAATTCATCATTCCTACAACAAATCATTAAAAATATCCTTATTTAAAGTGCAATATCATTAAAAATAGTATAAAAGATGTACGAAAACCTCAACATATTTTACATTGGTCAAAATCCCCCAAACTTAACTATTACTTGTCCTCAAGTAATTTTAGTACTATATAAAAGTTATGATCTACTGCAGCGATATTTTAATTCAAAAATACTATAAGTTTGATTTAGATAAACATCGTAGTGTGATTTTTAGAAAAAAATTAAGTAATTGAATTAACTCTGTAGCCATCATATTATCTAGTCATCGAGTTTTAAGAGTTGTAGTTTTCTATTTATTTCAAGAATGACTATAGATTACAATATTAAGTCCCTTAGAAAATCCAAATGATAAGAATTTCATGAGAACTCTATTAGTAAAAAGATCTATTCCATAAATATAAGTTCAGGAATGTATTCAAGTTTTCCCTTTAAGTAGGTCCAGTGAAGTTAATTTTTTATTAGGCATCTCCTCAAGCTTCTCCTCACTTTCATTTTTTTTTTCTTTCTTTTCTCTTTTTCATTTGGATTGCTTTAAATCTTATATATTTTTCTTTTCTTTTCTGGGATTGTTGTCAATCCTTTCTTTTTCTTTTTCAAGTGAGGATTACATAATCTTATTCTCTTATACTAAATGTCTTAAGTTACAATATTAATTTTCATTACAAAAATATTTCTTTAAATCTACCATAATATTTAAATAGTTACAAAAACATAGTTACCTGAATTAAATTCACTACATAAAATCATATAATAAGTTTTTGAAAATATTGAAATAGAGGACATTTAATAGTTAATATTTTTCTTCCCTCCCCCAAACTTAATTTTTTTTAATATAAAATAAAGGTGGAAAGAAAATACTATAAATATAAATCATACCTCAGTATTGTAGGCATCTTTATCATTCTGAAATTTCTGCAGGCCTTCTCAAATTTTTACTTCACCTGGTCTGTAATATTAGGAACTTTCTACACAAATAAATCATTAGAGGAATTTCTGGGAAATGAAATTTTGGAATAAGTATAAAACTCAAACAAACATACAACATTTCCTAATACAATTACAATGCTAAACAAAAGACAAAATACTAAAATGAAAATAAATATCACATCACAATACAGTCCATAAAGTACTGAGCAACATCTATAACTTACACAAGCACATTTTTATTATCACATTAAACATTTACAACCATAAAAAAATAAAATCAGACAAGTACAATGAAATAATAAAAATGAAAGTCCAAATACATAAACATCCATTTCTATTACAAAAGACTACATAAAATAAAAATACAAACATAAGTATATCAATTTCATTCTAAATATCACAATCCCAAGCTATTTCATCGTCGCCTTGATCAGCAGGTGGATTGGATTCATACTGAGTATATCGGGGGCTTCCAGGAAATGTAACATCAGGCTCTCCTCTGTAGTGCCGAGCCTGAGCGTCATAATAAGCTATCTCAAAATTGGAATGCCTCTGCAATTACTCAATATCATAATCATGTCGGCGTTCTAAACCTCCAATCCTTTGGTTTATTAAATCTATGCTCTTCCTTTGCAAGGTCAACTCTTTCATCAAATCTGTTAAGGTAGGGGAGCTAAAAGGAGGAGGAGGGTCGTAACTTGTAGAGGGGACATCTCTACTGGTAGAAGGTTCTAGACTCCTACTTCCAATTCTCTATTTCTCATGGGATACATAAGTCTTCAAATTAGATTTACTAATGGGTTTCATAGGGTAAACCCATTCTTCCTCTCTAGCTTCCACTCTAGAAAGTTGGCAAAGTGTATAAATAAGTCCAGGATGTCCTAGACCTCCACTAGTCTCACTTCTTGCCGTAGTCAATATATTCTTGAACATTATTCTCCCCAAATTTATGGTTTATTATTCTGAATATAGAAATTCAGAATAGCTCTATCTCTAGTTATCTCACTATGCTACTAAGTCGGTAACAGAGTAGAGGAAATAAAATAGTGTCACGCCTTAGAGGTGGCATTCAATATGGAAGCATAAAAGTTTACCCAATCTCGCTGCTTTATCTTCCACATTCCTTTCCCATCAGTGAGAAAGTTAATCACATCATTGAGGGGGCCTTCCATCTTACTAAACGATTCATAGTGGTAGTTGTAAGAATTTGGGAATTCATAGAAAGTGTTAATGCGGGCGGCGATAAATTCCACAGGAAATCCACACACTTGTACGATTCCGTCTTCAGAATAAATCACATTGGCGTAGAACTCCTTCACCACATTTGCATCGGCTTTATTGGTGGTGTAACAAAAGTTTTCCTACCTTCTCTTGGCAATAACTTGTTCAATTTCTCCTTCCAGACTCTCAAAAACTCGATCTTGTATACACTTTTTTCCTTTAAGTATTGAAGTAAATCAAGTTTGAGCCATCACATTAACAAAGCGTGAATCGTCGCACTCAACTCTTCTATTTTGACCTGGAGCCATTTTTAATCTAATCAAATCAAAGAAAAGTTCCAAAAATTTCTTCTAATATGTAAATCATGGCTTCCAATGGTAATTCAAAGAGTTCAACATTAAGATCCATGAATTTCTTCCAAGATTTTCTTTACATTTTCAAATTATCGAGTTTCCTCAATGAGGAAGAAATACATAGTGAAGATTAAATATTTTTAACTTGGAGTGAAGCTCTTACCTAAAGAAGATAAAATCTGGTGTCAAAAAGCCTTGAAATCATCTCCAATCCAAGATTTACCAAGCCCTAATTCAAAAATGGTGTTTTTAAGAGGAAGGGGATGATGAATAGTGGCGGTTGACCGGTCAAAATCACGGTTAAAG
>NEWO01000112.1:561517-594847 GCA_003013225.1 Phalaenopsis aphrodite
GTTTCTAAAAAAAGTGTCATTCTGAATTACTGCATCCAAAGGGGACTGCCGATTGATATTGGATCTATAATTGTGAAGTCAGTTTTAGGCCTGATCAATCACTGATCAAATTATGGGCTTGGACTCCCTTCCACAATTTTCTCACTTTACAGCCAGTCTCAAGTATCCTATGAAAACTGGGAAAAAGGTACTGCTACCTTGGAAACTTTTGGATCCAACTGAAAGATTCCCATCATTTGAAGATGAAAATGACATGTCCATGATAATTGATCAATCATCTCAGAATTCACTGCCAGTTCAACCCTTAGTTCCGGATAAGTCTTTGGTGATCTTGCACCGAATCAAGAAATTAGAAAAGTAGGTACAAAACATGATGAATGTAATTAATAATATCTACAAATTCTTCCATCATCTAGACTGGAGGATTAAAGAACATTTCGATCACTCTGGACATTTAGAAGATAACTTGATACGACTGATGAGGAGGATGAAATTAATTGAAGAGCATTCAACTGAAGAATTTCCTTTCTGACCCTTCTACAACCTCTTCATTCATGTGCTATCAATGGGTGATCTCAGAAGAGAAACGAGCACAGAATCTGATGAGTAGTAGATTTACTTTGCTACCTTTATGTTTATGTGTGTTTAGATTTTAAATTTTTATTTGCTTTGCTTTAGAATTATGCTTATAGATCTTTGTATAGTTGAGACTAAGCATAGGATATTTTATTTTCAGCGTTTTGAGTGTTGTGGTTTGGATTGCGACGTGAATTAATGTATTGAGGTTAAGAAAATACCAAATTTAGGTATGTTATGTATCGTTTATTGTACCCCTTGGAATTTATATATAAACGTGATGTTATGTTTTGTGAAAGTTTGTATGTGTTAAGTTCATCATTTAACTATTTAAAATTATTTTTATGAAGATTAAACGGATATCGTTTAGGCTTAGAATTGATCAAAATCACAAAAAATAAGGAATTTGGACACAATCAATAGAGCGCGCCGACCGACTGCGGGAATTTCCCGAGACTTAGGTTCAGAAACATAATAGAGCGCACCGACGGTGCCATTGACCCCACCGTCAATGAGATCGCAAAAATACCTCTTTAACCGTAATTTTGACCGGTCAACTGCCACTATTCATCATCCCCTTCCTCCTAAAAACACCATTTTTGAATTAGGGCTTGGTAAAACTTGGATTGGGAGAATATTTCAAGGCTTTTTGACACCGGATTTGATCTTCTTTAGGTAAGAGCTTCACTCCAAGTTAAAAATATTTGATCTTCACCATGTATTTCTTCCACATTGATGAAACCTAAAAAATTGAAAATGTGAAGAAAATCTTGGCAGAAATTCATGGATCTTAAGGTTGAACTCTTTGAATTACCATTGGAAGCCATGATTTACATATTAGAAGTACTTTTTGGAATTTTTCTTTGATTTTATTAGATTAAAATGACTCCACATCTAAAGAGAAGAGTTGAGTTCAATGATTCACACTTCGTTAATGTGATGGCTCAAACTCGATTTACTTCAATACTTAAAGGAAAAAAGTGTATACAAGATCGAGTTTTTGAGAGTCCGAGAGAAGAAATTGAACAGGTTATTGTCGAGTGAAGGTTGGAAAACTTTTGTTACACCACCAATAAAGCCGATGCAAATGTGGTGAAAGAGTTCTACGTCAATGTGATTTATTCTGAAGACAGAATCGTACAAGTGCGTGGATTTCCTATGGAATTTACCGTCGCCCGCATTAACACTTTCTATGAAGTCCCAGATTCTTACAACTACCACTATGAATCGTTTAGTATGATGGAAGGCCCACTCAATGATGTGATTAACTTTCTCTTTGATGGGAAAAGAATGTAGAAGATAAACTAGGGAGAACGGGTAAACTTTTCTGCTTCCATGTTGAATGCCAACTCTAAGGCGTGGCACTATTTCATTTCCCCTACTCTATTACCGACTTATCACCATAGTGAGGTAACTAGAGATAGAACTATTCTAAATTTCTGTATTCAGAATAATAAAACTATAAATGTGGGGAAAATTTATTTCAAGAATATATTGACTACGACAAAAAGTGAGACGAGTGGAGGTCTAGGACATCCTGGACTTATTTATACACTTTGTCAACTTTGTGGAGTGGAAGCTGGAGAGGAAGAATGGGTTCACTTTATGAACCCATTAGTAAATCTAATTTGAAGACTTATGTATCCCATGAGAAATGGAAAATTGGAAGTAGGAGTCATGAACCTTCTACCAATAGAGATATCCCCTCTACAAGTTATGACCCTCCTCCTCCTTCTAGCTCCCCTACCTTAACAGATTTGATGAATGAGTTGACCTTGCAGAGGAAGAGTATAGATTTAACAAATGAAAGGATTGGAGGTTTAGAACGCCGACATGATTATGATAGTAAGTAACTGCAGAGGCATTCTGATTTTGAGATAGCTTATTATGACGCTCAGGCCCGACACTACAGAGGAGAGCCTGATGTTACATTTCCTGAATTCCCCCGATATACTTAGTATCAACCCAATCCACCTGCTGATCAAGGCGACGATGAAATAGCCTGGGATTTTGATATTTAGAATGAAATTGATGTACTTATGTTTGTATTTTTTATATTTTTTTATGTAATCTTAGAAAATTTTATTGTTGTAAATGTTTAATGTGGTAGTAAAAATGTGCATGTGTAAGTTGTAGATGTTGCTCAGTACTTTATGGATTGCAATGTGATGTGATATTTATTTTCATTTTAGTATTTTTGTCTTTTGTTTAGCATTGTAATTGTGTTAGGAAAAGTTGTATGTTTTTTTTAGTTTTTATACTTATTTCAAAATTTCATTTCCCAGAAATTCCTCTAATGATTTATATTTATAGAAAGCTCCTAATATTACAGACCAGGTGAAGTAAAAATTTGAGAAGGCCTGCAAAAATTTCAGAATGATAAAGATGCCTACAATACTGAGGTATGATTTATATTTATAGTATTTTCTCTCCACCTTTATTTCATATTTAAAAATTTAAGTTTGGGGAGGGAAGAAAAAGATTAACTATTAGATGTCCTCTATTTCAATATTTTCAAAAATTATTTATATGATTTTATGTAGTGAATTTAATTCAAGTAACTATATTTTTATAACTATTTAAATATTATTGTAGATTTAACGAAATATTTTTGTGATGAAAATTAATTTTTTAACTTAAGATATTTAGTATAAGAGAATAAGATTATAATTAACTATTAAAAGTAATGGAAACTATATTTTGAAGTATTAAGAATCTGGAAATTCATTTGAGAAGAAAAGATTGGGATTCAATGATGTGAAAACTATGAAATATTTATAAGGTAAGAAATGCTTTGAGTTTCAAATTTAGGGAAAGAAAAGTGAAGTTCGAAATCATTAAAGGTTATCCACGTATAGTAATCCTCACTTAAAAAGAAAAAAAAAGGAAAAAGGAAGTATTGAAAACAATCCAAATGAAAAAGAAGAAAAGAAAGAAAAATGAAAGTGAGGAGAAGCTTGAGGATATGCCTAATCAAAAATTGGCTTCACTGGACCTATAAAGGGAAAACTTAAATACATTCCTAAACTTATATTTATGGAATAAATCGTTTTACTAATAGAGTTCTCATGAAGTTCTTATCTTTTGGATATTCTAAGTGACTTAATATTGTATTCTATAGTCATTCTTGAAATAAATAGAAAACTAGAACTCTTAAAACTCAATGACTAGATAATCTGATGGCTAGAGAGTTAATTCACTTACTTGAATTTTTTTATGAATATCTCACTATGATATTTATCTAAATCAAACTTATAGTATTTTTGAATTAAAATATTACTGCACTAGATCATAACTTTTATATACTACTAAAATTAGCTGAGGACAAGTAATAGTTAAGTTTGGGGAATTTTGACCAAAGTAAAATATGTTGAGAATTTCATACCTCTTTTATACTATTTTTAATGATATTGCACTTTAAAGAAAGGTATTTTTAATGTTTTTTTGTATGAATGATGAATTAAGGTTAATGGAGCAAAAAGATACAAAAAGGAGTGAATTTGGAGCAAAAAAGACCAAAATGTGGAGATTTGCACTAGGGCGCCGACGGCACCATCGATGCCGCCGACGGTGAGCTTTTCCCAAGGCTATAGGACAAAATCTCCAGAAGGCCGCCGACGGCGCCATAGAGGCCACCGACGGCGAGATCGACGGTTATGTGTACTTGTACAATGGATAAGGCTCGATTTTGGAGTGGTGCATAAGCAACTCTTTGGAAAACTCATCCACATCTTTAAGGAGAAGATTTTGGCCAAAAATAGAGGAGTCCTAGAGGTTAGATAGGTTCCATTAGTGTGTAGAGAGCTTGCTAGAGCGTGTAACTGTGAGGAATTTTTTGAGAAATTGTAAGAGTGGAGGGAAAGTGAGAGATTTCTTCCTCCTTGTTACTTTGAAGAGGAATTCCGTGTGTTGTAAATAAAAGGAAGAGATTCAGAGGAACTTCAAGGAGTGTTCTTGGAGAGAAATTTAGAGATAAGTTAATTACTTGTTATAGTTTGTATGACTTTGATTTTATACATGAATTCCGAGTTTTGTTGTGCTTTCCCCATGAGTTCTGAGTAGTTTTCTCTGTCTTTCTCCTTGTTTCGAGATTTATGAAATGGTGATTTGAATTGGTGATGCCATGAAAATGTTTAAGAAATTGTGATGATCTTTTCACTTCAATATTAATTTACTTTCAATCTGGACAATTGATTTGTTAAAATATGTTGAGTTTTACAATTAAAGTGAAGATTACATCCAAGATTCAGGGAGGTCAAAGCCCTTGGAAGTTGGGTGCAAATAAATAGGAAAATATTACTATCGGGCATAGAGTTGGAGATTTTTGAGTGACAAACTAAAATTCCCAATTCGGTCCTATCGTTTGGGTGCTGATGTGTAGATGTAGCCCTCAGGTGAGGGGAACGTGGGAGCTCCAAAGTGAGAGTAAGTATCCTCCCAACCTAGCCGCAGAATCAGTAACCAAGCATAGGATTAGTCAACGTTCTTTATGCCTGGACCAAAGGGTAAAGAATAGGTATGCTCTTATTTGGCACAATATAAATTGAACTAATTTATTTTATCCATTCACAATAATTTCTTGAGAAGGAGAAAGATGATTTCTTATATATTGAATATCACAAATTAAACTCTACTTTCTATCATTAGTTATGTATTAGTTACCCAAATTTTCTACTTATTTTAATTACCTATTAGTGACAGAAAGGCAAATTGAATGTCGTTATTGTAGTTGAAGTATTACTTTTTATTAAGCCTTAGTCTGTAGTATTATATTTCTCCCTGTGGGATCAATAATTAGGACTCCATTAGAGCCCTATATTACTTGAACGATACGTATACTTGTGTTGATAAAATCGACTTTCACATTATTGAATATTATATCTATACATATTTATTAAATTAAACACATATATATAAAGTCGCAATCAAGATTTTGACACCGTTGCTGGAATTTAAATTTTCTAGTAGCGTCATCAAATTCTTGTAATTATCGATTTACAAAAAGAAAAAGGTCGGTCAACCTCCTCCGAGAGATTCCTGATCATCTGATAGATAAGTCTTAATTTAGTTGCAATTGTTGTTTTGACAATGTTTGTGATTAAATTTTGAGTTGTTTTATATTTTGAATGTTGTGGCGGTAAATTTTATCATGGTTGATTTTAGTTTTGGTTTTGGTTTTGGTTTTGTGGTTATCCTAACAGTTTTAGTTTTCATGCAAGGTGACATTGTTGTTTAGCATACATGTTTTGTAGACATAAAAAGTATAGTATGAAAGTACAAGAAAGATGGCACTATAAACTATAAAAAGCGTACCTGGCGAGGCTTCTCATTTCACCACCTGAAACTAAAAATGCATGTGATAGCACCTTACATAAAGCGAAAAAATAAGGTTTTAGTGATCTACCCAACCCTATGTCATATATTGGTGGGTCCCAATTAATTTGATTAAGGATGATTTTATCAGGCAAATCATATTAAGTTTAGAAGGCCTCTGAGGTATCCAATAGTTCTGGAGAAAGAAGCAGGTCCATGCTTCCCTCTCACCGCCTGGTGAAAAGTCTCGAGCTCATTTAAACTTATTATGTTTCTTAATAACTCATCTTTTAAATACCTTTAATGCTCTGTGAACATTGATGTTTCAATTATCCCTAAGAGTAGGGTAATTATCACTTATAATTTAATTTGAGAATTATGTAGGTGAAGATCCTTTAAAAGGGCAAGTTAATGTTATCAAGGCACTTTGCCAACTTTTTTTTTTAATTTGGGTTTGTAGTTTTTTAAAGGTGTTCAATTTTATTTATGTTTACTTTTTTTAATCCTCATTTAATCAAATTTGATTTAGCTTAAGTCACTACTAAGCCCTTAGGATTTTGTTAGATATCTTAGTTATTGTTATTTTTTTTTTGAAAAGACTGAATTTTTAGGTGATGATGATTCATTATCAAAATTTTTAAAATTCATTTGAATCATTAAATAGGGATATTAAATTGGTGAGTTATTAACACGAAAAGCCATACCCCTGAGTCTAGGATCATTTAATTTGATAGACTCCCAAAGTTTGATAATTTAAGGAATTTACGAGTTTATCATTTAACTAGGGAAAAATGAGATTGGTTTCTACCAATTAATCCCTTATGTTTCAATCATCCAAATATGTTAATCTAGATCAAAGGTTGCACATTTGCCCTTCTTGAATTAAGCCTAAATGTAAATTAAGGCCAAATTTCCAAAATTACACTTTTGCCCCTAAAGATCTATCAATTCATAATTTTTCAAATTTAATGCAAATGACTTTGGAATTTTTATCCCACCTTATTCATGGCACAATTAAGACATAAGAGGAGAGAATGTGATTTTTCAAATTTTAATTTAAATTACATATTTATTTTTACGCAAAAATAGGATTTTTGAAAAAAATTATCTTACTTGACTAAGGTAAAGCCTAATCCCTTGAAATGTTTACTGGACGTAGACTTAGACCACAGGATTATTGGGACCAAATATCATGATTTATTGAATTATATTTGAATTTTAAGAATTATTTTCATTTCTGGAGCATTTATTAATTATAAAATATTTTAAATATGGAAAATTAAGTTTCACATTTTTGTTAAATCTCTTTGAGGACAAGCAGCCTAGAGAAATAAATTTCACATTTTTTCTAATTTTTCTTTGATTTTTAGAGTTATTTTAGTGAAAATCCATTTTTAGCCTTTAAAAATTATTTTTAAGGTTCAAAATTCAATATCTTCACTTAGAAAATCAGGAAAAATATTTCAATTGTTCCTAAGTGCTTAGAAAACATTTTAGAACATTTACATGAATTTTATTATTTTTGTGATTTTTATCATTTTTTAGTTATTTAAATATTTAAAAGAGGCTAAATATGATGTTTTATTTTAATTACCTTTTTTATTTTTAGAAAATTCCTCTATTCACAAAGAACTGCAAAGACTAATTTTTATAATTTTTTAAGTTATTTTTTAATTATTAAAAATCATTTTAGTGTTAAAAATAACACTTAACATAGTAAATCAATTTATGTTATCAAATGAGCGCCAAATATTTAGAAACTTTTATGGGGAGTTCTCTAAACTTCAAATTACATTGGAGAGTTAAAATCAAGTCATATAGATGTTTATGTTTCTCAAAATTGATTTTCTTTATGTTTTAGGGTTTGTGAAAATTAAGTGTATTTTTAATGACTTGGCTCGTGAAACATTTTTCAAAGGGTTCTCTAGTTATGGAAAACTTTCCAAAATTTTCTTGGAATTTTCTGAGCAACATGCTAGTTATTATGATTAATTTATGCAAATAATAAACATAAACTTGAAAAATATGGATCTTTATCTAGAGATCTTCTCTAACTCTGGAAAAATTAGAGAATGTTCCCTAAGACAGAGCCAAGAACATGCTAAACTTTCAAGCCTTGGTAAAAGGTCTTCATGCAGGAGAATCAAAAGACTCAAAAAAATATTTAATTAATTAAAAATAAAATATACATCAAATGAACCTCTGTTCACTGAGCAAGAGAGTATTTTTATTTTATTTTTATAATTTTTCTACACCACGATATGAATTTTTAAAGTTTAGGGAATTTAATAAATCAGAAAAAAGCTTTATTTTTCAAACTCTGGAACTTAAGTGACGCGGCGTCGCGTCAATCTACGGTGGCTCCGAAGCTCCACGCGGCACGCTCCCATTTGACGCCACCTTCCACGCCAGCACCCACTTATCCCGTGTTTTCATTCTATTTCTCCATCTGGCGTGATTAGAGCCATTCGTATGATACACGTGTGATCCAATGGTGCGTGGTCATCATCTCCGATGTCCTAGCCCGAGAACCGTTGATTTTCAAACCTTGATATCTCACTCATTTCTTAACCAAATGAATTGAAAATTATTTTTAAAAACTCGTTTTGACTAGTAGAACATATCCATATGGTAATCATGCCATGTCACTAACTCAAATCAAATGGAGAATCAAAATAGAGTAGAAAAGAGGAGAAGTTCAATACTTTTGTTTTGAGAAGGGAAGCTTCAATCAGAGGTTCTCATCTTGTTCATCAAGGTCCAAGAAGGCTAGGGATTGAGCCTCTTACTATGGTGCAAGATTTAGGTATTAATTCGACCAAGCTCGATTTCAGTTGTTGATCTAGAGCTAAGCTAGCGGCTCTGTATGAGAGGGATTTGATGGGCTTCTTCTTCTTTCACTATGGTGATGGTGTGGGTGAGTTTAATTGGAGTTTGGTGGACTATGGAGCTATGGAGAGTTTTGTCCTGGTTTTACCAGAAGTTTGAGCTCCAAATTGAGCTTCCACAGTGGGGATTAGTGGGGAAAAATGGTTGGCTTGAGCTGAGGAGGACTTAAAGAGGGTAAGGGATCAATTTGGAGGTCTCACTTTGAGAAAATTTTAGCACCTCTTCCCTTGGACATGGAGGTGAGCTTTTATAAAAATTGTCAATGGTGGCTTTGTGGGTCAATTGAAGGGTGCAAAGTGCTGCCTATGTGGTGGCAGAGAGGCTCTAAACTTAAAATTGGATGAGGTGGCCTCAAGGTTTGAATTGGGTTTAGATTTAGGGGAGGTGGCTCATTTTTTTGGTGTTTATCGGCCACTAGGCCGGCCGGTAAGGACAGGGGAACCGACCAAGAGGTCAGGTGAGTCAGGTGTAGGTTCAATTATCACTTACCCCCAATCATGATGGTGAGGATTTTGGCTTAAGACCCAAATATGGGCATAAATCACTTAATTTAGGAGCCCATTGGTCCATAACTTGGTTAAGGTTTAGCCTAGTCCAAAGGAATGGCTTAGTGGCTGCGGTGATTTTTGGTTGGCCAATTTGACATGGCTAAGGTAATTTTTGGTGAAGGGGTCCATGTAGGTCAATTTGGCCAAAGCTTGGGTTTTGGCTAGGCTTTCCATGACCTTGAGCTCAATTAATTGATTAATATTCTGTAGATGATTGTCATGAAGATTTTTGGTCAAGACTTGAAATGATTTTTAGTTCAATTGTGGCTCAATTTGAAGGATTTTGGGATTTTGGTCTATTTGGGAATGTTGGGCTAGACTTGGGTCTAGATTAGGTTAGGCTTGGTCTAAGTCCAAATTGATTGTTGGTAATGGTCAATAAGAATGTGATGAAGAGTTTTAAACATAAATTGGGTTCCAATTTTGGGATTAAGGCAATCAATTTGGTTGAATTTTGAGGTATGACAAATTTAGGGAAAAATTGGGGCTTTTGTACTTAGGTCAAAATTAAATGAAAGTGGGGCTTCACTAAGGAAAATTTATAGCCAATTTTGATGTGTAGGGGTGTTATGAAGACTTTTCAACATAAATGGTGGAAAATTGAGTAGGTTTTAGGTTCAATTTGGTGAGATTAAGTCATATGGCCAAAATTGGGGGTTTGATTTTGATAAAAACTGGGCTCAAAGAATGGATCAATTTAGCTTGGATTTGGTTTATATTGGTCATATGGAAGGTAAATTTGAGTTTAGAATTAAAATTGGGGAAAATTGGGCCCAAATTGATGGACATTTGAGGTAAATTTGGGGAAATTTTGGCCTTTAAAAAATTTGGGGGTTTTGGTCAAAATGGTCAAATTGGTCAAATTGGGTCATATGGTAGTTGAGAAAAATGAAATTGGGAATATTTGGAAGGTTTTTGGATTTTTGGGATTTTTGACAATTTATTGAAATTTTGGGCTATGGAGGGGCGTTTTGGTAATTTGGCAATTTTTGGTGATGTTGGGTAATTTCAATGTTTTCAAAAGGTTTGAAATGATTTTTAAAAAAAATTGGGTATTTTGGGTAAATTTGGAAATTTTGGCCAAATTTAGGGTTTTAATGGTACTTAGGTAATTTGGGGTAGTTTAGTGGTAAAAGGCTAAGTTGAGTATTTTTAGTAAAATTGGGGCACCAACCACCGTAAATGAGCTATGGACCAATAGGAACCTCATTTGGGTCCTCTATGTATTGGTCTTAGCTAAACCCCAACCTAAGGCCAGTAGGTTTAAAGGACCATCAACATCAGTCTCCCAAATGATCAAGGGATCAAAGTCAAGGAATTTTAGGTTTAGGGTATTGAGTGATTGTGAGTGAGGTGATTGTAGTGAGTGCCTTAGCTCTAGACCAACACATAAAGTCAACCCTAAGGGCAAGCAGTCCTATGAGAACTCACCTTGAGCTCCCCCATATTGACCCCACCTACTAAGTACTAGAGGTTAGGACCAATATGTAGAGCTTCAAGTTGAGTAAAGAGAGGTTTATAATTTATAATGGTCAATAGGAAAGACCTACGACTAGACCCTAGGCTACTAAAGTGGAAAACTAGATCTCAACCAAAAGTGAGGTTTATATTAGCTTAACAATTCTCTGTGTAATTGGAGAAAGATTATGTGGAAAAGCATTATATGATTTAGGAGTGAGCATTAATGTGATGCCTCTATCTATATTTAGAAGGTTATGTTTAGTTGATATTTCTCCCACTACTATAACCCTTCAGTTAGATAATCGATCTATAATTTATCCAAAAGGGATTATTTTAGACGAGCTTGTTAAAGTGGATAAATTTATCTTTCTTATGGAATTTATTGTACTAGATATGGAGGAAGATAAAGAAAATCCATTTATTTTGGGGAGACCTTTTCTTGTTATTGGACAAGCTATGATAGATGTGCAAACAAGAGAGTTGACTATGAATATGGATGACCAAAAAGTCACTTTTGTTATTTTAAAGACTACAAAATATCCTTCTGACCAAAAAAATGATGATTGTTTTTGGATGGATGAAATTGAGTATCTAAGGAAAGACTACTTCCAAGGAAGTATAGAGAGTAAGTTAACAGATGAGAATGAAATGGACTTTCATGATGAGTTGAAAATGTTGTGTAAAGAAGACTGTATGTATATTCAGGAGAGGTGTGATATGATGGACGTTATCAAAAATAGTAAACTTTTAATTCCATTTGTTGAAAAATCTCATGAACTTAAGGTTAATGTACCCCATACAATTTTAAAGCCTACCTATTTAAGGAATTTATCTGCACCACCAGTCTTTATATCTTCAGACTCGACTCAATCATAAGAAGAACCTGAATTGAATGATGAAATCAGTAAAAGGTCTCCTAAGAAAGAGTTATTCAAAATTGCTGAATTGCATATTCTGTGGTATACATACAAAATGAATGAGATTTTGATATGGGGCAACCAGAGTAAACATTGGATACATCGGGTCATCGATGTTAGGTCAAGCACTTCGTGGGGGGCAACCCATGGTTATCTGTTTAGTTTGATTGTTCTTATGCTGGATTGGATAATATTGAGTGTTGGATTTTGATCCGTGTTTGATGTGTAAGAGTGGATCAGATTAATGTTGTAAGGTAATTCGCTCATCATGACTAGATTTCTATAAGATTTCTGGTATTAGTAAATTGACGAGTCTGTTACGACTTAGTTCTCAACCATATTTGAGCATTACCTTCAAGCATGTAGAGTTTGGACTTGGACCACTCAATGTCAACTTTATTACTTCCTTTATTTGACTTTGTCTTCATTGAGTAAGGTCATGAACTTAGTTAGTGAACAACATCTAGATGAACTATACTATTGTTTTAACAGATTGTCTATAACTTTGAATTAGAGTAACCTTAAAATTGGCAATACATGACAGAATTCTGGTCCATGGGTGATAACCATATAAAGTTTTATAATACACCCACATTATTAGTGTAGTTTCTTCTGTTAGAAATTGAAAGTAAGGAGGGGAAATGTAAGTAGAAGGGCGATTGAAGTAACCTCAATTGTTGTTTGTTTATGAATCTGTGAGTCTATGTATTGGATTTTGTGTGTTTATGTTTCTGAGTTAAGTTGAACAAGTCATTGGAGATGATAAAACTTATCTCAATATTTTAAACTTGTTAGCATCCAACAATTCCTCTATGAAGTTTGTTCTTGTTTAATCTTCAGTTTCTACCTGCTCTAGTATTTAAAATTCCATTATATTGTTATGTCAAGCATGTTTAGGCTAGATTTACTTTCTACTGCATTATTCTAGCACATGTTATTTGTTTGTATTTTTGTAGGATGTGTAGTAAATTATAAAAGTGTTCTTTCCCTCCCACACATTTTTGTACTTCATTTTTACACATGTTTGAGCTTAAGTTTGGAGGAAAAAGAAAAATGTTTCATATTTAAACCTTAACTTATCTTCAAAAATACTACAAATAAATTTGTATTTTATTTCTAATGATTATTGTTATGTGGAGTCATATTAAGGATGTTAGATTTTTAAGTATAGAAATGAAGTAGGAAAACCTAATTCATATTTTTAGCGAAAAGGGTGAACCTAGAGTTAAGGATATTTAGTGGAGAACTTGGGAAAATGAATAACTATTTTTAGTAGAAAAAATAGTAAATTTTTTTTAAAAATTAAGGATTCTTAGAATTTTTTTTTCAAACATTTAAGGATGTTTTAGAATGAAAATAAAAAAATACATCTTTTCAGGTGAAAGAAAGTAATAACTTTTTACTTTTAACGAGGAAAGTGGAATTCAAAATTATTTAAGGACTTCTCTAGATATAGTAATCCTCAAATCAAAAAAAGTTAAAAGAGTAGAAAAGAAAATTATGGATCAAAATGATTGTGAAAAAGAAAAAGAAAATTAAAAAAAAAATGTGAGGAGAAGCTTGAGGAGGGTCCTAATTAAAATTTGGTTTCCCTTGAGCCTTTCTAGAGTAAAGAATCCTAAGCTTATTTTTATACTTGTATTACTAAAAAATTTTTTTAAGAGAGTTCTTAAGTCTAGAAAGTATAGCTCATAGAGTCCGAAGTTTGAAAAATATGCATATATTTTTTTATTAGATAACAAAAAGAATTCCAAAGTTTGATGATAAATTTTTTAGACCTTAGGCTAGTCTGATTCACTAGAAGTTCTTCTAATTTGAACTATCACATTTTTAGAAAAAAAATTTCATAATTATAAAGGATGAACAATTAACTCAAATCTACATAAATTATTTTTAAAATTTAGTATTACTTGAGGACAAGTAGTGTTTAAGTATAGGGAATTTTGATGTGCCTAAAAATGTACTATTTTTATAATATAATTTGTATTGATATTACACTTTAAAGGTATAATTTCTTGTATTTTTTGTTGTAGGTACATCAAATTGAAGAATTCGGAGTGATTGGAGCAAAAGGAACGAAAATGGACCAAAACGGAGTAAACTGGAGCAGATCGGGACGAACCGGGGCACACCAGAGCCATTGAGGCTGAAACCAACGACTTAAGTGCCTATACCCAATGCTTAAGAACCCACACATGGTGCTTAGGCACCACCAGACACAGAGGAGGGTGCTTAAGGGCCCAAAATTGGCGCTTAAGCGCTAAAAATGGTTTTCAACATATCTTATAGAGTATACATCGGATTTAGATGATTTTTTAGGTAGTGCTTTGTATGTATCTTTGGAAATTCATTAGAAATGATAAAAGAGACTTTCTAAAAGGATTTGGGGCAGTTATATGGAGTTATGAAGAGTCACTTGAGACACCATTTTAAAGATTCATTGAGTCTGGAAATTTTTTAAGAGACATTTAAGAAACCCTTGGAAAATTACAAATAATGCTTGGAAATGTCCTTAAAATGACTCTTGGACTCTTGAACTAATTTGAAGAGGAGGAGAAGGCTTGGGCTTAAGCCCTATCTGGGGCGACAAGGTGAGAGAGAAAGAGAGAGTGTGAGAATTTCTTCTTTTCTTTTCACTTTGTTATTGGAGAGGATTGTAAGAAGATTTCTTTTGCTATAAAAGGAGAGTTTGATTTCCATCAATGATAAGTATTTTTATTGTATTTTGATTTGAATCTAGAAGTTTGTTTGAATGTTTTTAAAGTCTTGTTCAATGAAAAATTGTTGATGTTTCTCCATGTGTAGTGAGTAGTTTTTTTTACTCTTCCCTCTTATAATGAATCAGTATGCATAAGTAGGATATAAAATTGAGTAGAGTAATATTATATTGTGATTTTTTTATTTCATTCTTAATTTAAATGTAAACTTGACCAATTTGCATGTTAAAATCTGTTGTGATAATATGTAAGATCTGTGATGGTGTTGTTTCAATCAACTGTGGTAGAATCATATGAGGTTGTATGGATGAGAATGTATTCCATATGGTATAGTGTAAATAAATTGAGAAATAATCTTTGATTGGTGTAGATTAGACGATTTTAGAGTGATTGGCTAAAGCTCCCTAATTTGGTCTATTATTTTAGGTTTTGATGCGAGATGTTAGCGTCTAGGTAGAGGGATAAGAGGGAACTTTTGAGTGAAAGCTAATATCTTCCCTACCTAGCCCATCTTCAGAACTATTCAAACATTAGATTAACTAATGTTCTTTATAGCATCTCTAGTCAGGTTAAATAATATAATTGCTCCTATTTTTCACAATTTGTCTTGCTACTTGATTTAGTTTTACATATGTCACTAATTTCATTGCATTAGGAAGGGTACTTTTAATATTTTAAACCCCACTTTCTAATTTTCACCAAGTATTTTAGTTTAGAAGTAGAAGTGGAATTTTAGTGATAATTGTAAGATATAATCAAAACCAAACCTTTATCAACCTTCCAAGCTAGGGCTTGTTATTTTGACTAGAACTTCCCTTGAAAGACGCTGTGATAACCTTAATCTCTATTGGATCAAGATTTGGGGCATAATAAAAAATCCCTATATTACTTGATAAGGATACATATACTTGCGTTGAATCCCTACTGCTTAAAGATATCATTAAAACCTAACTTTGCTTGGGATCAAGTTTTTGACACGTAGTGGTGTCAACTTCATAAATTCTTACATATAAAAAATATCAGGATCACCTAGTGTAATTATCTCTGTTCCTTTGTCTTTTCTGGCTGAAGAAGCTCCATCAAGGTACATTTCCATATGCCTGAACTTGACTGTTCTATTTGTAGTATCTGCTCATCTAGTAACTCATCGTTAAGAGGGGACCCAACTAGAAGTGGGTGTGCTGCAAGAAAATATACTAGAATTTGTCCCTTGATAACGCGGAGGGGAACAAAAGTTATATCAAATTGCGATAAAATCATCAAACACCTTGCTAAATGTCTGGAAAGTGTTGGTTGGGTCATCAAATATTACAACAGATTAACTTTTGAAATAAGGGTAATTTTATGAGAAAGCATGTAATGCCTAAGCTTTTGAGCGACAAAAATTAAAACTATACCATTCTTCTCAATAGGCAGATACTATACCTTAGTCGGTATAAGCTGGCGACTCAAGTATTAGAGCGCTTTTTTCTTAACCTCTTCATTGACCTTAGCCAACAAGGCTTTGAGAGAGTCATTTAAGGTCACGGCATAAAGTATCAACGGTTTTCCCGGGATATGGGCTGCCAAAACAGAAGGTGTCATTAAGTATTACTTAACGTCCTCAAAGGGACCGCTAGCATTTCTCTTCCCAAATGAATTTGATATTCTTTTAAATTAATGCCAAGAAGGGCTGAGACATAATTGAGAGTTTAGAAATAAGACGTCTCAGATTTGCCAACTTCCTTGGAAGGAGTGTAGTTGTTTCAAGTTTTTGGGAGGAGGCATTTCCAAGGTAGCTTTAATCTTTTCCAAGTTGAGCTTGATTCCCCAATGATGGACAATGAATCCTAGAAATTTCTCAGAGGTGATGCCGAAGGCAGATTTTAGTGGATTCATCTTGAGATTATATTGTCGTGATGTTTGAACACGATCCTCAAATTGTACAAATGGTCTACTTTGTGTTTGTTTTTGATGATCAAGTCATCCATGTAGCATTCCACTTTGTTGTGAATGAGGTTATCAAAGATCTTCATCATTGCTCGTTGATATGTTGCTCTGGTATTCTTTAACCTAAATGGCATCACAGTGTAGCAAAAGATTCCAATTGGTGTCCTCAACATTGTAAGTTTTGTATCCTCTGGAGCCATTTTGATTTGGTTGTATCCTGACAATCCATCCATGAAAGAGAAAATCTCATGTGTCGATGTGATGCCCACCATTAATTCTGGTATCGGCAACGTAAACTCATCTTTTGGACATGCTTTGTTTAAATCTGTGAAATCAACACATATACGGATTTGCCCATTTTTCTTCCTAATTGGTACAATATTGACTAACCTGTTGGGTATTGCTGTTGTCTTACAAAGTTAGCTTCTATCAACTTCTTTACCTTGACAATGACTTGTTGCTTTATCTTGATGTGCATTCTTCTAGGAGCTTATTTTATAGGGGTCATAACTTTTTCCACCCCAAGTTTATGAACTACAACTTCCGCTTACAGCACTGGCATTTCATCAGAACTCCAGGAGAAGCAATCTTTAAAATATGACAATATATCTATCAATTCTATAGATTCTTCCTTGTTGAGTAATGAACTTATAAAAGTAGGTCGTGGCTGCTTCTCATTCCAGTGATTTATTTCTTTTAACTCATCTGTCGTTGAGTTAATTGCTTATTCAAATTTTATTGGGGCATCACTTATTAACTGATCTTGAGAGTCATCCACTACATTGAGGCAATCCTCTTCTAATTTTCTAGTAACAACCATGCAAAATTCAGAGTCATCTACTAGTCCTATAGTACGAAATCCAAGACCTTCTTTTGAGTTAAGAGTTTGACTTTTAATATTCCATAGTTTCTCAAAAACTTGTAGCTTATCCTTAGGCATTTGCTTTAGCACATGTCCCTAATTTTTTTCCACAAGGAGAAAAATAACCAAAAGGTAATTCATTAGAATCCTCTTCTAAATTTACATGATTTTCAGAAGTAGTGGAAGGGGAAGCACGGTAAAACTTGATCGGCTTTGAACTAATGCTACGGACTTCCTTAACCTCTAAACTCTCAACCTTTTGAGGGTGGATTGGAGTAAGGGTCATGACATTCACATAGGGGTTGATCCGACCATACATGGACTATATTCATCTTTTTTCCACATCTTTCAAGGAAATCTTGTACTGATTTTTCTTCTACTTTATCATCATCATTTCTTCCTCAGAGCTTTCGTCATCAAAACTTTATTTCATGTCAATGTTGATGGTCGGCCTAGTCCATTCAACAATAATGTTGATTCTTCCTCGTCCACGTCCTCGACATCGTTCTCATATGTATGGGGTAAAAGAACATCTACCAGCTCGTTGTGAAAAAATGGTGGTAGAATGTTGAAGCAGAGTTGAATTGCCTCTTCTTTGTGATTTTTCTGAATCTTCTATTTCATTTGCCATGATTTCATGGGAGAAGAAGTTTCTCTTTGGAGGTGCATCATAAGTGGCGTCTTCATGAATGCCCACTTCATGAACAAAAAATGGTTGTAAATCTCATTTAATACAATATTCTTGACCTTCTTTGAAATTACTTGATGCATTGGTGTAGAGAAAATGGAACCATATTATGCTGGTGAATCCATGGTCATTCAAGTAAACCATTGAAAGAAGTTTTTGCATCAATGATGTGAAATTTTTCAGTTGATACTAGTTCTCCAACTTTCATTAATAGTGTAATTTATCTAAGGGCTCTTTCTCCCTTCTAGTTAAATCCTCTTAACATCATTTTATCGGTTGTAATCTCTTGTGCTTCATTATCCAAATATGTCAATGTCCATCGACTCTTTAAGTTAAGTGTTGATCCCGGATCTACCAAAACTTTGGACAACAAAAAGCTGTCAATATTAGCGAAGATGTAGAGTGCTCAGTTGAGGTTAATGGCACCGAGAAACAATTCTTCGTCTACGGAGGTTGTCCCAGATTGTTCATTTAACAAACAAGCTTCATCCAAGGATGTGCTGGCCAATCGAGCTAAGAAAATCTTTGCGTCAAGCAAGGCTATAACTTGAGACTCATCTTTTTCGATAGGATTAGAGTGTCATAAATTCTTAGTTTAGTCGGAAACCTCCTAAGATGAGCTAGCACGTTAAAATCCACCTTATATATTCTTCCATTGTGTTTCTTCCACTAGCAGAGGTGGAGATAACTCTTTTTGAGTGACTATTTTCTAGTTATCCACTTGAGTTGACCTCAGAGGTAACACTTTCCCACTCCTTAGATTTATTTTTATGATTTCTTTTTCCTAAGATGCTATAGGTAAAATTTTAGGTGTCTCTTCTTCTTCATTGAAGAGATCTAAGTTGATAGCAAGTTATCCACCATAGCACCGAGGACTGGTTCCTCACTATCGGTGCTGTCGTAAATGGTTTTATCGACATCTTCATCATTCTCATTAACGGGCACATCAAACTTAGGTACGATTTATGGATCAGTTTTGGAATAGAGATTGGAGTTAGATTGAGAAAAGTCAGGCATGTTATCACTAGAAATAGTTAAAACTTAGTTGAAATCATAATTATTATTTTCATAATCATACATGGTCAGGGGTTTGAGGATTTTCTTCCCCGAATCTGAGACAACCAATTGAACGGTGGTAGCCCCTTTCCTACCCACGCACTACCGATCTTCACTATGTTGTTCTTCTCTTTCTCTTCTGGTTGCGATAGTTTCTCTTATGAAATCTCCATCTCGGGTTGAGCAAGTTGTACACTCTGAGTGGCTGCTTAGGCTGAAGCGGTCTGAATCTGATCTAGTATCTTCTTGGATCACTTGCTCCAAACTATACAACAACCATCCTTTTTCGAATATAGATCTAGTGGAGTGATTCCCTCAGCCGAAATCATATTCACAGAACCTTTTCAAGTTCTTACAAATACTCCTTCATGATCGTTATATTTTCTTCTTTAATTTTTTTCTCGAGCCAATCCTTGAAGATGAAACAACCCTCTATTGTGTGTCCAACATCATGTGGTGGGCGAAGAATTTGGGGTACCCCTTCTTGTCAACTTCTTTCGGCCTCTTCTGTTTTGGTAATTTGAACTCGGGCTTCTTTATTAAAATTCTGAACATCTTTAGCACAACCTCATCTTTAAAGAATATACTCTCTTCTTTCATTCTGAAAGAGTCAGACAAATCTAACTTCTGCTCGGTACGGTCCTCCCTGATTTTGACAACTGGCTAGACTTGTCATACTGTTGTGTTTTTTGCTGAGAATGTTGTGATGATTGCTGAAAACTTTGGTGAGAATGCTCTATCTGTATCTTTATCGGCTGCTTTCCCTTATCAACTGTTGCTATTGTTCCAAACATCTTCTGGAATATCCTGGTTGTCCTGAACTTATCTGACTTCTCTTGGGAATCCATGTGTTTAACTTCCTCTTGTAAAATGTTGGCTTTGCTTAGCAGCTTCTCGAAGGACTTGATGACGAGTCCCTTAAGCATGAAAGCTACTGGCCCATGGATGTTTTTGAGTAGGATCTCAATCGCATGCTATTCTTGTAGTTGAGGTTTGAATTTCATGCTAAGGTTTCTCCTCCTTAAGTTATAGTCCACTAGGGTCTTGTTAGGCTTTTGCCTCTCTACTACGAGATCTCTAATAAAAACATGATGTTGCATTCCAGCAAATATTTTCATGAACAACTATTCTAATTTGACAAATGTTTTAACTGATCAGTTGGGTAGCTCGACGTACAAATTAAATGCAATACCTGATAGGTTGCTGACAAACTGTCGGAAGAGCAAAGCTTTGTTACATCTAGTGTTGCCACAACTTGCATGGAAGTCTTCTATATGGTGCCTTGGACTTTTGGTCCCATCGAATATCTAAAAGTTTGGTGACACAAAACCCTTGGGATAGGTGTCGGCAAAATTTTTATGGCGATCCTATGGAAGTCGTCGGTCGATGGGCCTTTAAAGGGAAATTTGGGGGTTTTGATCAAAGATGGTAAAATTGGCAAAATTGGGTCCTATGGTAGTTAAGGAAAATCAAATTGGGAATATTTGGGAGTTTTTTGGGAATTTTTGGATGTTTTGGAATTTTGGGTCAAAGAGGGGTATTTAAGTAATTTGGCCAATTTGGGGATTTTGGGTAGTTTGGGTGTTTTCAAGGTGTTTGAAATGATTTTTAAATAATTTTGGGTATTTTGGCTAGATTTGGAGATTTTTGCCAAATTTGGTGTCCCAAGTGTATGTAAGTAGTTTGAGGAATTTGGGGGCAAAAGGCTAGGTTGGGTATCTTACTACAGTTCGAGTACCAACCGCTATTAGTAAGTCATGGACCAATAGAAACCCCATTTTGGGACCTCTATGTAGTGGTCTTAGCCAAACCTTAACCTAGGGCTAATGGGTTAGGGGACCACCTAGAGGAGTTTCCCAAAACTATCAAGGGACTAAAGCATAGAAGTTCTAGGTTTAGGGTAGCGAGTTATTGTGTGTGCAAACAACTGCCATAGCCCTAGACCAACATCCAGGGACCACCTTAATGTCCAGCAGTCCTAAGGGTGACTCATCTTGAGTTTCCCTCATAGTGAGCCCACTTATTAAGTACTAGAGGTTAGGACCAATATGTGGAACTTCAAGCTGAGTAGAGAAGAGTTTGAAATTTCTACTTGTGATGGCTCCTTCTCTAGTTTTTTAAGAATTGTCAATAAGAAAGTCCTATGGCTAGACCTTAGGCTACTAAAGATGAGAAACTAAATCTCAACCAAAAGTGAGGTGAACAAAGCTTAAGGATTTAATATAGTAAAAAAAATTATGCTTAATAAATATTTTTTAAGTGGAGATAATATATTACCTAAATTCTATATTTAGAAAATCTACAATATTTATGAATTAGATAGGAACCCATATTTTCATATTTATTAACATTTAAAATTTATAAACTTAAGGTTTGCCTCATTTACTAATATTTTTTCTAAATTGGACTACTACATTTATAAATATGAATTTTGATAACTTCTAAAGAAACTCATATACATTATCTACTTATGTTGGTTTTTAAAGATTGAAAAGTCCTTAAGGGCAAGTAAATTCTTAAGTTTAGTGGATTTTGATACACCTAAAATATATAGCATTTTTATAAATATTTTTATCCCTATTTTTTGAGATATTGTGCTTTAATGAAAGGTATTTTTGAATTTTTCTTGTAGGTACAATCAAATAGATGAAAATGCTAAAAGGAGTGAAAATGACAAATTTAGAGCAAAAATGAACTGGGGCGCCTGAGCGCACTGAAATGGCGTCCAAGCACCAAATGATGTAGATGCACCAACTACATCGCATTTAAGGGTCAAAGATATTTACTTGAAGAAATATTTAATTGGAGTAGAATTTTGAAAAAATTTTGAAGCAACCCTTGATAAAAACGTGGTAAATATCCCACAGACATGAAAATTCATTCAACTGGCTTATGATGAGGCAATTTCTAGAAGATTCATTGAATGGAGACACTTTTTTGAAGAGACAACAAGGCATCCCTTGGATTTTTATAAGAAAAGATTTTGATTTTCTAAGAGAAGGGGCCAACAACCATCTACCAAAGTTTTCCACCGCCACCGCCACTGCCGGCCACCTTTATTTTATTTTGTTTTACTTTGAGTATTATTTTGTATTTTGAGAAAAGGAAGAGAATTCAACTTCAATACATTTGGTGGAGAGAATTTGAAATAAGTGTTTATCTTTGTGTCTACATTTGATTTTTAATTTAGATTTCTTGTTTTGTGCTTAATTTCTACTTTTAAACTCATGTGTGGTTGTGTTTTCTCCATGAATTCTGAGTAGTTATCTTTATCTTTTTTTTTTTAAATGATAAGCGATTAAATGTTTAAAAGAAGTTGTGTGAAGTATTACTCTTCAATGTTGGAAGAAGTTGTGATGATTCAAGACCCTGCACTACATTTACTTCTTGATTTGGCCAATTAAAATTTTAAAACCTATTGTTAGAACATGTAAGATTCAAGATGGTATTGTCTCAGTCAACAAATAGTTGGAATCACATATTGATTTCATGAATGAGAACGTAGTTCATGGGGTAGAGTGCAAATAAATCAGAAAATATATTTTCAAGGGTGTGAAATTAGAAAACTTTAGAGTGACATAATAAAACCCCTAGGTGGAAAGAGAAGAGGGAATTCTAGAGTGAGCGCTAGTATCTTCCCTATCTAGCCAGTCCTCAAGACTATTAAAACTATAGATTAGCTAATGTTCTTTATAGCATCTCTAGTAAGGGTAAAAATTATTATTGCTCCTATTTGTCATAACACATTTAGCATACTTCTACAACTGAATTTCTATATTTATCATTAATTCATGATAAGAAAAAACATATTTTACTTATATTGTCTTCATCTTTCAAATATTTTAATTAAGTTAATTAGTTTTTCACTTTATTTTCAATTATCAAAATTCATAAAAAGAATCGAACTTTCATTTATATTATAGCATCTTAAGTTTAAGTAAGAATATATATTGTGAAGTATTTTGTTATTTAAATCCAATCCTCTTAGTGGATTCGATATTTGGGACTTAATCAGAAAGTTCTATATTACTTGATAACAATATATATACTTGTGTAGTATCCCATATTGAAATAATATAACTGCATTCTTATTTAATTCATAGTGAAAAATTTAACTAGCCTTTGCTTTGGATCAAGTTTTTGGCGCTATTGCAAATTAAGAATAACTATTAAGGAAACTAATCATATAATCACATACATTGCATTTTACTTAATCTATATAGAATGTCGGGATCAAGTGTTACGTGTAAAGTTAGGAGCGTACAAGGAAGTCGTGGCGCTGACTAGTTTAAGTAGAAAAATATTGGTTTTTTGAATTTATTTAAATGTCTGAACTTCAAAAATCCGTATCTTTCTCTAAAAAAATCATAAAAATGAAATAAAAATACCCACTTGCTCAGTGAACAAAGGAGAACAATGTGGACTAAAAATAAAAATTATTTGTTGACTCTATGATTATTTTAGAATTAAATACTACATGAAGTATTTTAATTCATTATGATAAAAATTGGTTAACATGGCTTGAAACTTTTAGGGTTCATTCCTTATGATAGAGTTGATGTTCTCTGATTTTCCAAGATCAAAGGGCATCTTTATGCTTCTAACCCTAATTTTTAAGCTAGGATGGCTATTTTGACTTGTTTAATTATTTAAATTAAAAAACCATTTGAAATATTATGAGAATAATTTAAGAAGGTTTTCAAGGGTTAGAGAAGCTTAGGAAAAATGTCATGATTATTTGAAGTATTCTATACATTTCTAAAGTTAATTAAATGCATATATTTTGCTTTAATTTAAGTAAATTAAATAATAATAAAAAGTTGACAAAATTAATTGCACACTCTGTATAAAAATAATGTTTATCTACTGTAAAAATTTTAAAATTATTTGACTAAGTTTGAAAACTAAAGTTGATTTTCTATGAAATCTTGTATTTTTGCATAAATATAATTATATTAAATCAAAGACACTTAGGAGTGATTAGGGGCACTTGGAAAAAATAATTTTTATTTTTGAGAAAATACTTGATTTTTTAGCTTTATTTTGAGTTTAAAATAATTAATAATCCCAAAAATACCAAAATACTTCAAAATGTTCACAATTGTTCCTTGATCACTTAGAACTCATTAGGATATTTTTCCTAATTTTTCTAAGTTAAAAATAAAGTTTTAAGAGCTTAAAAATGAATTTTCTTATTTTCCCATTAAAATAATTATAATAAAGAAATTAAAAAATCGTAAAAATAGAAAATTTTTGTAATTAAATATTATTTTACATTTAATTGAATCACTGAAATTGATTCATTATCAAATAATAATGCTAGAGATTTAATTTAAAAAAATCATAGAATTTTGTCTAATTGTTTCTCTGACCTAGGAGGACCTCTAATAACTTTCTCATCAATAAAAACTTTATTTTGGATAGTTAAGTAAATCAATTTTGAAAATATTACATTCTAAATTTAAATAATTATTTAAATTAATTTAAATTTTGAAAATCCACATTTTCTTCTCTCATGTTTTAATTGATTCATGGATAGGCCACTCTAAAAATTCTCAAGCTCGTTTGAATTTTGATTGATGAGTTATGAGGTGGAGAGCTCCAATGGCAAAGGGGTAACTTTAGATTTTGGTGAAGAGCACTAAACCATAGGATAACTTTGGAAGTCATCAAGGTTCTCCTTAAGATCTGTGACATCCCATAGTCTCTCTTCCTATGGATTCCATAATATGTTCCAAATTCGAGCCATTCACATTTCAATCATCTTTGTCTGATCTCATTGAAAAGACCTATTCCTTTGAACTCCTTGAAAATAATATCCCTTGGTTTTTTTCGAGAATTTTCTTAGGTGACTCTGGTTATCTAAGATGTAATTAACCATAAGAGATTGCCCCTATATGAAACTTTCAAGAACCCAACTTAATATAAATCCTATTTAATTTTTCATATTAAATAGGGGAACTTGTCGGCTTATAATAAAATGGTTACGTAGGCTAAATAGATCTCATATATTTCCTAGTTTCTTTGAGTGAGTCTCACCATCAAGCCATGTGTCCATCTTTTGAGAGGGACACATAGCTTAAGGTGCGGTGCTCTTTCATTTAAACTATGAAAAATATGAGATCCGTTTGATTTCATATTTTTCTAAATTGTATTCTCTCAGAAGTTAAAGAGAAAATACTCTAGTCTAGATCCTCCTTAGTATTACTATAGTTTTTAAAAACACAAAGTATTACGAGGCCAATGACAAAACTAATTAATTACCTCAATAGAAAAGGGTATTGTTTTCCCCCTCACCATGCACCTTCTTCATCAACCTCTGAGAGATTAACATAGAACTCTGGTACAATAGAACAACAGAAAAATAATAGAACCGTTCCAACTGGCGGCTAATAATAAACTCTTCAACAGCTTCTCCTGGCCTTTTAAAACATCACTCAGGAATCAGTTTTCTTTTACGCAGTGCATCGATATACCTTTCCAGAGCTATTGAACTAACAAATTTACTCAAATCAAAAGGAGCTTTCCCCTTGCTTCTTTTCATTCCCGGTGCCATTTTCTAAAAAAATTTATAAAATTCAAAATAAATTCCACAATCAACTCAAAATCACTAAACCCAACTTCTAAAAGCTTAAAGTAACAAACCTATGCATTTTCCATCAATTTTTCCAAAATTTTCACCATGAATATTGATTCTCGGATAGCTCATGAATGTGCCCAAAATATATGGTGAAAATAAAAAATCTTTGCATAGAAGTGAAGCTCTTAACTCAAGTAGATCAAATCTAACAATTTTGACATGAATCCACCAAAAAATCTTCAAAATAGTTGATGCCCTAGCCTAGAAATCATGAAAAATCGAAGAATAAGGAGAGAAAACGAGAAAAATTAGAGTTTTTGGGACAAAAAATTCACCAAAAAATGTTCGCAAATATGTTTTCATGAACTTACACGTAAGTGTGAAGGGTTCGATGTTTAGGCGCCAGTCTGTCTTTTTAGGGAGCACTTTAGAGAGGCTTTTGGTGCTTAGGTGCCAGTGCACAAATTTTGATTTTTTTTTTTTTTCATTTAAGTGAAATGCACTCGTAGCCTAAATCAACAAACCCTCTATGGTCTCAAAACACTGTATATAATGTTTTCTTCCTCTTATCTTTTCTCTTACTCATGTTTTACCAATCATGGCTAATTTGATTCAACACTAAATAACATAAAATTTCACCCAAACAAAACACTTATATTAATTCACAAAAAAATTACAAACACTTTTGAATACATAAATTCTAAATCCAATTAGTCTCGGATAAGAAAATTCTTAACACAAAATTAGACTTTCATAACATTAAAATACACATTAAACACACTTAACACGAATAAACACTAAACACATTAATACAAAATCACAAACTTAATTCCAGTCTCTAGTTAATGGAACAAATGTGGGGCTAACGTTACTCTCTCCTTCCTTGAAGAACGGGCAATGATTAATAACTCTGGTTGAATATTCTTCAATCACCTTGTTCTTCACATACATAGCCTTATACGCTTTTTCTATAAAATTGGTATGGCTAAACTGCATCTTTAGTTGCCATCCCAAATAATTCATATGTGTGTCATCTTCCATAATTTTCGCTTCAATTGAAGCCATGTTAGCCTTAGTCCTCATGATTTTCTCTGCTATTCCTTCGATACTAACAACTAGGAAACTGTTATACATCTCTTGCGCACTCTCACTAATAAACTTCTTCATCATTACTTCCTCCTTCTTCAAATCACTCTCCCAAGAAGACATTTTTCAAAATTCACTCTTTTTACTTAGAATTTAAGGGTTAAATAAAGATGTGGTGAGATTTCTACTCATACCCCTTTATTTATATGCTCTAAACCTCTCCCATAACTCCTAGACACATCTTAGAACTACTCTTACACGTTCAAGCCAACCAATTTTTAGTTAGAACTTCTAGAAACCAAATTCGCACATGTTTTTTAACTGTTGTTCTTAAGCGCCGGATTTTGGTGCTTAATCATGAGTGCTCAATTTAGAACAGGTCAACTTAACATCCAAACATTCATTTTAACATGTCTAAGTCATCCTTTATGGTCTTAGAATAATCACTAACTCATTATATGGTTAAAATACTACCAGAATTTTCTATTTTACACACAACAACATAACAATAAATTTATGGGGTGCCTCCCACTGAGCGCTTTGTTTAGTGTCATCAACATGACTTAATTAGTGCTTATTCTGGTTGACCCAACATCCGAAAATCATTTAATTTAATTTGGTCCCCTAAAAAGTAGGATTTTAATTTGTGACCATTCACTTTGAACATTTTATTAGTCTTAGGATCTATATTATCCACAGCTCCATAGGGATAAACTTTCATCACAACAAATGGACCCATCCACCTGGACTTAAGTTTACCTAGGAATAATCTTAACCATGCATTGTAAAGCAAAACTTATTGTCCTAGTTAAAAGTTTTTAGTAAGAATCCTCTGATCATGTCACATCTTCATCTTTTCTTTATAAATCTCATCGATTTGATTCTCAGCTCCTTTCCTATCTACTATTTCAAAGTTAATTTTTTGCAAAAGAATAATCCATCTTATCAATCTTGATTTTGCATCCTTCTTTTTCATTAAATATTTAATAGCAGAATGATTTGTTTACACTATGCATTTATTTCCAATTAGGTATGATCTAAATTTATCAAAAGTATATACTACTGTTAATAACTCTTTCTCAATTTTGGTATAATTAATTTGAGCTTCATTAAGAGTTCTACTATCATAGTAGATAACTTTGAAATCTTATCATGCTTTTATCCTAAAACAACTCCAATAACATAATCACTAGCATCACACATTAATTCAAATGGTTTTTTCCATTCCGGTGAAACAATAAATAATGCAGTTACCAATTTAGGCACTCCTCATCAAAATTAAAAATTACTTCTTTTTCAATTAGATGGCGTAGAGGCTTCCCAATTTTGAAAATTCTTTAATATATCGTCTGTATAATCCAGGATGTCTTTAGAAACTCCTAATCTCCTTTACACTTTTTGGGTAAGGTAAATTAGCGATCACTTAAACTTTTGCAGGGTCAACTTCCATACAATTTTCTGAAATTAGATGTCCCAAAACTATTTCTCCTGCTACCATAAATTGGTATTTCCCAATTAAGGACTAAATTTGTTTCTTCACAATGCTTATGAACTTTTGATAATTGTTCTAAACACAATTCAAATGAAGTTCCAAATGCTAAAAAATCATCCATAAAAAAATTTAATCCCTTTTTCAATTAAATAACAAAAAATAGCCATCATACATTTTTTAATTCTAGCAGGTGCACTACATAAACAAAAAGGCATTCTTCTAAAAGCAAATGTACTTAGAGATAACAAATATATCCATCCAGAAAACAAAAGTATTTATGCCTAGCTAGTCTATGCAGCATTTGGTTTAGAAAGGGTAGTAGAAAATGATCTCTCCTAATGAAGAGGTTTAATATTCTATAATCAATGCAAATTCGCCATCCTATAACTTGTCTTATTGGTATTAACTCATTATGTTCATTCAAAGTAACAGTCACTGCTTCTTTCTTAGTAATGAAGTGAATTGGACTAACCCATGCACAATTTGAAATAGGGTAGATAATTCCAGTATCTAAGCACTTTAAAATTTCTTTCTTAACAACTTCTTTCATAATAGGATTCAATCTCCTTTAAGGATTTGCCTTGGGTTTGCAGTTCTCTTTCATATGAATTCTATCCATACAAATTGAATGACTGATTCCTTTTGTGTCAGCAATTGCCCATCCAAAGGCTTTCTTAAAATTCTTTAAAATCTTCATCAAACTCTCTTCTTCTTTTATAGTTAGCTTTGAGGAAATTATAACAGGTAATGTAGAGGAATCACCTAAAAAAGAATACTTCAAATGTTCAGGAAGCAACTTCAACTCAAGTTCAGGAGGTTTTTCAATTGATGGACAAAAAGATGTTTCTTTCTCTAATGTGTCCAAAACTTCAAAACATTCTCGTACATAATTTGAATCTTCCTTATGTAAATATTCATATTGATCTAATTCCTCTTCTTGCTCGTGTTCTAACTTTTTTATCTCAGATTTTTCTTCATAAGTTATTTTGAAATGAAATTAACTTAAATTCCTTATAACATCCATTCGATAGCATTCATTGTCTTTACCTTTTGTAAGGTAATTCATTGATTTTGAAATACTAAATGTAAGTGTTTGATCAATGACGTGCATAATTAATTCTCCTTTTTGTACATCTTTCATTTCTTTTTTTGTGGCTAGAAAAGGTCTCCCCAAAATGATAGGTATCTCCTTATCTTCCTCCATGTCTAACATAATGAAATCAACAAGAAAGATAAATTGATCCACTTTCACTAGGACATCTTCTATAACTCCATTAGGATATGTTATTGAACTATCTACTAATTGTAGAGTTACAATAGTTGGAGTTATTTCTTCTAATCTCATTCTTTTAAATATTGATAATGGCATAAGGTTGGTGCTTGCTCCTAAATCACATAATACTTCCTCATAAAATTTGTATCCTATTGCACATAGAATTGTAAAGCTACCCGAATCTTTAACCTTTTCATGAAGTTTTTTCTTAATTATAGCACTGCACTGCTTACTAAGTGCAACAATTTTAATTATCTTTAAACCTCCTTTTTCTGTTAAGAATATCTTTCATAAACTTCACATAGCTTGGCATTTGTTCAAAGGCTTCAGCAAATGGAATATTAATTGTAAGTTTCTTCAAATTCTCTCCATCAAATGTCTTGAAGTTTCTTCAAATTCTCTTCCTTCTCTCACAATACAAACTAATACTCAAAATAAAATAAAATAAAATCATAGTGGTCGGTGGCGGTGGCGGCGATAAACTTAAGTGGATGGTTTCTAGCCCCTTACCTTGGAAAATCTAAGTCTTTTCTTGTAAAAATCCAAAGGGTGCATTGGTTTCTCTTCAAAAAGGTGTCTCCATTCGACGAATCTTCTAGAAATTACCTCCTCATAAGTAAATTGAAAGAATTTTCGTGTCCATGGGCCATTTCTCACTTTCTTATCAAGGGTTTCTTCAAACACCTCTTCAAAATTCCACTTTAATTAAATATTTCTTCAAGCAACTAACTATGGCACTTATGCGTGAGGTACTTGGTGCTTAGGCCCAGATCATCTCGTGTTTATGCACCAATCCTGGGTGCGTAGGAGCACTAGTTCATTTTTGCACATTTCTTCATTTTCTCTCCAAATTTGCCCCTTTTTCACTCCTTTTAGCATTTTCATCCATTTGATTGTACCTAAAAGAAAATTACACAAATACCTTTCATTAAAGTGCAATATTTCAAAAAATAGGTTTAAAAATGTGTATAAAAATGCTATATATTTTAGGTGTATCAGCTCTCCTCTATTTGACACAGCCGCCACCTCATCTGCCATGTGGCCTGTCTTTTTGTTCCAAGATTTCTTCTATCTTAATCTCCTCCATCCATTGAATAAACGTGCGATCAGACGACTCTCCTTCATCATCTATAAGTGACCTAACCTGTGAGCCATTCACACTAAAATCTTAAGATCTCAAGCTAGACTCAACCAAATCACATGGGGTTTGTTCCTAAACCTTCATGTACTCAAGAAAAACATATTTATATGGCTTATATGGTATGAAATACAAGAAATATATATGGAGAATCAAAATATGCTCTAACTATGATTGTGGTTCAATCCCTTTGTCGTAGAGGGGAGGCCTCAATTAGATGGTTGTGGGAGCTTTGAATGAACTCAATGAGCTTTCAGATGAATTCCTAGACCTTCGTGAATTTTCCAAATATGATTTTGATCAAACTCGATTTCAAGTGTTGGTCTAGAGCTATGTTAGAGGCTATTTAAGATGGAGCTTTTGTGAGGAATCATGTCCTCTCACTGTGGGGAAGGAGTGTGCACAGTTAATTAAAGTTTGGTGGACTATGGAGGTGTAGAGAAAACTATCTTGATTCGTACTAAAATTTTGAGCTCAAAATTGGGCTCTCACAAGGGGAACCAGAGGGGGAAAATGATGAGCATGAGTGGAAGAGTTTTTGGAGAGTCTCTGGTGAAATTTTGATAGAGTTTCCTCAAGGATTTGGATCATTTCACCTTTAGGGTGAAGGGGGCTATTTAAATAGAGGAGTTTGGGGTTGTGCTCACAGATTCAATTTTGGTTCAATAATTGCTTATGTGGAGGGCTAAAATGTGCCAATGCTAAATGAAGCTGGCCAGAATTGATGGGTGTAATTGGGTTTGAATTTAAGCATGGTGGCTCTAAGTTTCAGGGGTTTTCTAATCCTTGAGGATAATTTTCACATCAAATTAGTCCGATATTTCGAATTCACATTCTTCAAGAATTGATCCAATAATTTCAATTCTTACTTTATGATTTGTCCTACACTTCTGATTTCTCCTATTGCAAGTCAGTTCTAAATGTCTGACTCTCCTTTGATATCAATATCCGTATCCTGAATCCCCATTTTGAGGTCAACCCTTACATGCTGATCCCTATTAAAAAAAAATCCCCAGCAGAAACAGATAGCGTACACAAATTCACGCTTATTTCTAGGTCCGATCACTTAGAAATCTATATTAGTCTTGTTGATCTTGTCGGTCAACACCAATACGTGCGGTGTGCTCGCCCAGCACACCACACCTATTGGGGGTCCATTTATTGACCTCACTTTTGGTTGAGGTCTAGAAACTTCTTTAGTAACCTAGGTCTAGCCATAGTACTTTCTTACTAACTAGTCTTAGAAAACTAGAAAAGGTACCCTCACCATTAAAAACTCAAAAGTCTTCTCTTTACTCAACTTGAAGTTCCACATATTGGTCCTAACCTCTAGCACTTAGTAGGTAACATAATCATGAGGGAACTCAAGGAGAGTTCCTATAGGGCTACTTGGCCTTAGGATTGACCCTGGATGTTGGTTTGGAGCTAAGGTATACAATACCCTCACAATACCCTGACTAAGACCAATACATAAAGACCCAAAATTCCCCAAATTCATCTCAAATGTCTATCAATTTGATCTTAATTGACCCCAATTTCAATCTTAAACTCAAATTAATTTTTTATATGACCAAACTAAACCAAATCCAAGCTCAATTGGTCCATGATTTGAGCACAATTTTGATTTGGGGCAAAAACTCAATTTTTACCATATGACCTAATCTCACCAAATTGAGCCCATAGCCTAGTCAATTGGCCTCAATTAATGTTGAAAAATCTTTATAATATTCCTATACATCAAAATAAACCATCAATTGACCTTGGTAAAGCCTCAAATCCATTTGATTTTGGCCTAAATCCAAAATTCCCAAATTTAGCCCCAAATTGGCTAAGTCCCCAAATTTCACCCAATTGATTGCCTTAACCTCCAAATTGGCATCCAATTTTTGTTGAAAATTCTATGTGAGGTCATTTGTGACCAAACGCAATAATCAATTTGAGCTTAGTCCAAAGCTAACTCAACTTTGACCTAAATTATCCCATATGCCTAATTTAGGTCTAAATTCAAATTTCATCAAAATCCACTAAATTCACTACCAAATTGATTTCAAAATGACTTTAATCCATCATGAAAGTTGTTCATAATGATGTTTTACACCAAACATAACAATCAATTTGAACTTAGCCCATGGTTAGCCCAAATTTGACCCAAACTTAGCCCAACATGCTTAAAATGGGTCAAAAATCAAAAATCCACCAAATTGATTAACTAATTGACCTCAAAATGACTTTCACCCTTCCTGAAAGTTGTTCTTCATGGTCTCTTACACAAAATTCCATATTTAATTGGGTCAATTTACATGTCTAACCTAGTCCAAACACAAGATTTGGTCATATGCACCTTCTTGGACTTATTGCCAAATCCAAACCAATAGAGCTTGGTATGGTCAAATGAGCCTTACCTTAACTCATCCTAGACTCTAGAGTTGAGTTTAAAACCAGCCACCAACCCTTGGTTAAGCTTGATATTTATCTCATGGGTAAAATTTTTTTTTTTTAATTTTGAAGAGATAAAGAGAGGGTTAAATCAAAGTACTTGCTATACCACATGTCAATACTCTATGTTGTCATTTTTACTGCTCATTATCAGCTTTAACCATGACCCAACCCTTGTTTAGCCACTTTAACCCAAGCTAAAGCCCAAAACCGTGAGCCCCCACATGGCCAATACCCAAATTTATGCAAAGAAGCCACCTTAGACCAAATTGAGCTGAGAGCTCCTCTGCTTGACACCTAAGCAGTGGGGCTAACCCCTCAATTGGCCAGCCAAGCTTCCCCTTGGCCAATTTCTACAAAATCCACCAC
>NEWO01000112.1:603375-614430 GCA_003013225.1 Phalaenopsis aphrodite
GAGTATATTTGTGAAGGACAAAGGTTTTGTTTTGGTTGAGTTATTGAATTTTCATTAAAAATCCATATTTTTGCATTTATATAATTATAAAATTAAATAAATTTTGAAAAAACACATTTTCTCCTCTGATGTTATAGTTATCTCATGAGGGGGTAGAATAAAAATTTTAAAGTCATTTGGGTTTAATTTAATGAATTATGGGGTGTTAATGCGCTAAGGGCAAAATGGTAACTTTGGAATTTAAGTTTTAATTAATATTTTGGCTTAACCAAAGGATAAATAGGTAATAAATGATCTTAATTGACATATCCTAATGATTGAAACATGAAATGGATAAATGGTAGCAACCAATCTCACTTTGGTCTCATTAAGGATAAATTTGTAATTTCTAAAACTGATGAAATTTGGAAGAGCAATTAAATTAAAAGATATTAAGGTTGGGGTTTGACTTTGAAAGATCATAACCCACTGATTCAAAACCCCAATTGAGGGTTTTAAAATGTTCTATGATTCTTGATAAGGATTGGAAATATAAATATTTAAATTTTCCTAAAAATTACCAATCAACCCATTGAGTTTTACGGGCTTATTAGTGAACTAGGCTTAATCAAAATTTTATCTAATATTGTTTAGAAAATGACATATAATTAATTTGAAACTTTTGTAAAACACTACAATCCTTCTTTGAAAATCAAATTGGCTAAGTCCCTTAATTAAGCCCAAATTGCCCCTAAGAGCCTTTACCCGTATAATCGTAGTGAAACATCAAGTGATAATTACCCCACTTCAAGGGATAATCAAAACATCAAAGTTCACTGAGCATAAGGGTATGAATTGAGTGAAACATATAGCAAACATAATAAGACCGAAATGAACTCGAGACAATTTAAGGCTCTGAAATGTCTAGGGTATTACCCAAGACCTTTTCATGATCCTTTAGGAATCTCGGAGGACACTTTGACATATTATAATTTTGTTGATCGGATCATCCCCATAGATGAATAAATTGGGTCTATCAAGGTATGCCATAGGATTTGGAAGACACACCTTAAACCTGTACTCTCGGCTTTCCCTACCAGCATGTTTTAATTCCTGCAAAATTATATATATATTCTATGCAAGTATTGACCTTTCAGGTGGAGGAACGAGAAGAATTGGTATGTACAGTTTTAATTTATTGCATTGCAATTTATTTTTATTTACCTCTTTGTGCCTCTCATTTCATACTTGTAAATTTGCATGTTAAACAACAAGGTCACCTTGCATGTCAAAACTGAAACTTTTAGGATAGCCACAGAACAGAAACCAAAACCATAATTAAGAAATTAAAACAAGATAAACTTCACTGCCATAATATTCAAAATATAAAATAACTCAAAATTTAATCACAAACAAAACAACAAAACAAAAATTGTAACTAAATTAAAATGTCTCTATCGGATGATCGGAAATCCCTTAGAGGAGGTAACTTATGGTTGCTAATGATATTTCCCACTATCTAAATAAAAGTGAATTTGGACTAAGTGAATCTGAAGAAAATAGTGGTGCTAGAACGAGGGAACCGTGGGATCCTAACCGGTGTCACTCTAATCAACTTTAACTTCCCCCATGATATTTAAATAATCATAACCTTATGAAACATTTGATTCGACATCAGGACTTGACACATTAGAAAACTTCTTCATGAAAAGGGAGCTTGGAGATACCTTTACGGATGGCCTTCTACAATAGCAAGAGGATCTACAACAATACATCTTTCCTTATAACTAAAAAACAAGCCAATGGATTTCGAGGTTGTCCGCCTAATGCGACATAAATCCTCAACTTCTTTTAGGCCTTTGTATAGTCTTATTATACAATGTAAGTCTTAGATTCTGAGGTTGTCGTTCGTCACGACCTAAATCCTCACATTTTTCAGGTTATTTGTGTGATCGTTTCACACAAATATAATCCCTAATTAATAAAATTGGCAGGATGAAACACATAATTTCTTCTTAAAACTAAAGCTGAACCATAGGATAGTCTGAGAAGTTACCAAGGTTCTCCTTGGGATCTATGACATCCCCTATTTCTTCTTCATTTGGATTCCAAAAATAATATGTTCCAAATTTTAGTCATTCCCCTTTCACACATCTTTGTTTGACCTCTTTGAAAAGTTCTATCCTTTGAAATTTTTTAAGACAATATCCCCTGATTTTTATCGATAGTTTTCTTAGGTGACTTTATTTATTTAAGATGTAATTAACTATAAGGAAATCTCTTTATAGGAAAATGTCAAGAACCCAACTTAATATAAACCCTATTTAATTTTTTGTATTAAATAATTGAACTTATTGGTCAACATAACAAAATGGTTTTTCACAGACTTAAACGGATTTCATAAATTCTTTAGTTTATTTAATCCAGCTTCACCTGTAAGTAGTGTATCTACCCTTCAGGATAGATGCATTACTTGCAGTATTAGGCGTGTTTATTAAAACTACTGAGGATATGAGATCGGTTTGGTTCTGTATTTTCAAATTTTAAAATACTACCTTTCCCAATTTATATGTATATAAATTAAATTAAATATGACATTGGGATACTCATTCTAGCGACCGACAACTTCAATTTTCCAACCAACTTTTAGTGCCAACAGAAGTCAGTACCTAAATTCTGATTCCCTTCGTTATTTCTTGGGTTGGATGTGAGTTCCTGAGTTTTCCTTCCTAATGTAGCTTGTCAACTCTTAAGATAGATGTGAGTATCTATGCTTTCCTGCTGATGTGACACCTTCTCGAGATCAGTGTGAGACCCCCTTAAATGGAGTAAGGCTTTGGATTCTCATTTCGGGGGTTGGTACCTGAATTCCTGTACTTTTTCCAGGGTTGATACCCAAATTATGATTTTCTTCGCTACCTCTTTGATTGGATGTGAGTTCTAGAGCTTTCCTTCCTAAAGTAACTCATCACCTCTTAGGTTGGATGTGAGTCTCTATGCTTTCCTTCCTTATGTAACATCTTCTTGAGATTGGTGTGAGACTCCCTTTAAGAGAGTAAGGCTTTTGATTCTCATTTTAGGGGCTAGCACTTGAATTCTAGTTCCCATTCAAGAGTCAGTAGTTAAATTCTGATTCCCTTCGCTACCTCTTAGGTTATATGCGAGTCCCTATGCTTTTCTTTCTGATGTGATACCTTCTTGAGATCGGTGTGAGACCCCTTAAATGGAGTAAGGCTTTTGATTCTCATTTCGGGGGCTGGTACCTGATCCCTAGATACTACTAATATGCACAATACATCAATAATTCAGATTATATTTCACTTATATTTCCTTACTTTGCAACAAAACCAAAAACTTGATCCTAAAGAAAAAAAAAGAATTTAACTTTTAATTTATATATATTGGGATACTACGCAAGTATATGTATCGTTATCAAGTAATATAAGCCTTTTTTCATTAAGACCTAAATATCAAACCCATAGGGAGAATACGCAATATACACTATTGAAATAATAATTTTCTATTTTTAATAAAAAGATGATTATCTAAACTAAAGATGATTTTTGCAATAATGAAAATTTAAATATTTTTGATATTTTTAATATTTTGATAGAACAATAACAATTTAAAAAAATAACTAGAGTTTTTCGTAGAAGAAAAGCACTGAATATGAAAATATCTTTCTTCTTATTATTAATCAATAATAAGTATAGGAATTTTGTTGTGGAAGTATGCAAATTCTATTGTGCCAAATAGGAGCAATAATATTTTTTACTTTTACTAAAGATGTTATAAAGAACATTGGCTAATTTAAAGTTTGAATAGTTCTGAAGACCGGCTACGCATGGAAGATACTAGCTCTCACTCTAGAGTTCTCTCGATTCCCTCCACCTGGGGGGTAACATCTCGTATCAGAACCCAAAACAATAAACCAAGTTGGGGGCATTAATCTCTCACTTTAAAGTCCTCTAACTCTAAACCCTTCAATGAATATTTCCCTATTTATTTGCACTCAATCATATGAACTACATTCTCATTCATACAATCTCTTGTGATTATTTCCAATTGTTGTTCGAGACAATACCAACAAGGTTCTTACATGTTCTCACAATAAATTTTAACATCTAGATTGGCCAACTAAAGAAGTAAATGAAGTGCATGGATTTAAATAATCACAACTTCTTCCATCATTAAAGATCAATACCTTCCACAACTTCCATCCAAAACTAAATTACTTATCATTTTAAGAAGAAAGATAAAGAAAACTACTCAGAATCCATGGAGAAAACAAAACCACTCTTTAGTTTAAAAGAAGAAATCATTGTCAAACCAACATCAAGTATCAATTAAAATGAAAAGTAGTCTCAAAATAAAAAGATATAAACTTATCTCAAGTCCTCCGCCAAACTGTAGTAGTTCCTTTGATTCTCTTCTCTTTACAATCACTCAAAATAAAATAACAAAAAGGAGAAAATAAAAGTAAAAGTGGTACCTGAAAATCTCTCCAAACTAACTCCTTAAATGAGAACTTTCAAAACTTTCTAATACTTTCACGACTCTTTTCTAAGTCCTCTCTTCTTTCTTTTATAATTTTCCAAAAGTTGCCTTGGTTTCTCTTCATAATATGTCTAGATTTGATGTATTTCCCTAAAAGCTGCATTTTTTCATGATAATTTTTGTCCATGGTGGTTATAACCACCTATTAAGCCAATGGGTGCCTCAAGAACCGCTTCAAAATTTGTAGAAACTGAATTTTCTCGTCTAATAACTGCTACTGGCGCTTAAGCGTGGCGCCTCTGGCGTGTCGGCATTATTTTGGGGTTGGAGGGGAGTTGCTTGTAAGAAGCTGTCGGTCACCGGAATCGAAATCTCGTCGTTCGCTTTGGAAGGATGTTGAAGTATGAAATCAAACTGACCCCATATTTTTCATAATTAAAAAATGAAAGATCACTGTACCTCAAATCTTTTATCTATCCCAAAGGATAAACACAAGACTTGAGGATGAGGCTCGATCAAATAAACTAAGGAAAGTATGACGTCCTTCTGGTCTACGAAACCGTTTTATCTGCCAATAAATTCCTCTATTTAATATAAGGGATTAAATAGGGTTTATATTAAGCTGGGTTCAGACATGCTTCCTATAAGGGCAAGCCCCTATAGTTAATTACATCTTAATGGCCAAAGTCACTTAAGAAGACTCTCGATAAAAATCAAGAAAAATTATCTTCAAGGAATTTCAAAGGGTATGACACTTCAACGAGATCTGACGTAGAGGTGTGAAAAGGGAATGGCTCAAATTTGGAATATTTTATTGTAGAATCCAAAGGAGGAAGAACTAGAGGATTTCATGGATCCAAAGGAGAATCCGGTTGACTTCCCAAGCTATCCTAATGTTTGGCTTCAGTTTTGAGGATAAATTTATAGGTGTTTCATCCTGCCAACTTTATTAGTTAGGGCTTACATTCGTGTGAAACAATCACACAAATAACCTGAAAAATGTGAGGATTTAGGTCGTGACAGACGACAACCTTGAAATCCTAAGACGAGTTAGAGCTTATATTATATAGCAGGGCTATACAAAGGCCTAAAGATAAGGTGAGGATTTACGTTGCTTAAGCAAGCAACCTCGAAGTCCTATGGCCTTGTTGTTTAAGTCTCAGGAAGGAAGATTGGTTTAGCTGGGGAAGACAGGTTTTGCTGTTGAAGATGGTTGTGTTGCCCACCATGCTAGCTCCAAGCTTCTTGCCGTGACGAGTTTGAGTTTTCTAGTGTGTCAAGTTATAATGTCAAATCAAGTGGCCCTATCATTGAAGTTCTTTAAATTTTATGAGGGAATATTAAATTTTCTTAGAGCAACATCGGTTAGGATCCTACGGTTCCCTCATTCCGACACCATTATTTTCTATTGGATTCACTTAGTCGAAATGAACTTACTAAACTCAACTTAATGAGTTCCATAATTTCATTTAAACCATGGGAAGCCTCGTTAGCAATCGTAGGTTACCTCCTCCAAAGGATTCCCGATCATCCAATAAAGACATCTTAATTTAGTTGAAGTTGTGGTTTTGTGTGATGTTTGTGTTTAAATTTTGAGTTGTTTTATATTTTAATGTTGTGGAAGTGAGTTTTATCTTGGTTGATTTCAATTTTGGTTTCAGGTTATGGTTTTGGTTATGGTTATGGTTAATATGCAAGTTTATGTAGGTAAATAAAAGCATGAAACATGTAAGCTAAAGGCAGAAGAAAGATGGTACTATAAACTGTAAAAGCGTACCTGGCGAGTCTTCTCGTTCCACCACCTGAAAATTCAAAATGCAAGTGAGAGCATTTATGAAGAGCAGGAAAAGTAGAGTTCTGATCATTTTCCCAACCCTATGTCATATCTTGGCGGGTTCTTAGAAGTTTAATTAAGGATGACTTTATCAAGCAAGATATATTAAGTTTAGTAGATCTCCGAGAGTCCAACAGATCTATAGAAAGAAGCAGGTCCATGCTACTTTCTCGCTGCCTGGTGGAAAATCCCGAGTACTTTTTAAACTTATTATGTTGCTTAATAATTCATCCTATAAATACCCTTAATGTTTAGTGAACATTGAAGTCTCAATTATCTATAAGAAAGGGGTAATTATCATTTATCATTTAATTTGAAAATTATGTGAGTAAATTCCCTTGAAGGAGAAGTTAGTGTAATTTGAGCACTTAACCCAATTTTTAATCCTAATTGGGCTTAGTGGTGTTTCAAGGATGTTTGATTTAATTATGTTTATTTCTCTAATCTTCATTTAGTCAATTTTGATTTAGCCTAAGTCACCACTAAGCCCTTAAGGGTTAAAGGGTTAAACCTTAAGTGATCATGATTCATGATTTGGGTTTTATTTGAAAATCAAAATAGGGGTATTAAATTGATTAATTATTGACTTCAAAAGTCATACCCCTAAGTCCAGGATCGTTTAATTTTAATAAACTTCCAAATTTTTTATGATTAAAAAATTTATTAACCTAGATAAGAAAGTGGGGTTGGTTTCTACCAATTGAGCACTTGTGTTTCAAGCATCAAATAAATTGATTAAGATCAGAGGTAACCCATTTCCCTCCTTGACTTAAGCCTAAATGTTAATTAAGGCTAAATTTCCAAAATTACACATTTGCCCCTAAGGCTCTAACACCTCATAATTTGTCAAATTCAATTCAAATGGCTTTGAAAATTTTATCTTACCTCATTCATGGGTCATTTGAGACATCAAAGAAGAAGATGTCATTTTTCAAACCTTAATGTAATTTATTTAAATATTTTAATACAAAAAAAGGATTTTTCAAAGAAAATTCTTAACTTGACCAAGGTTAATATTAATCCCTTGAAATTTTTACAGGAGGTAGACCTAGACCAGAAAAGGCTTTGGACAAAATTTAAATGATTTGAAAGTTCTAGGTTATTTAATAAAAATAAAATATTTTAGGTGGTGAAAATTAAGTTTTGTATTTTTGGAAAATCTCCCTAAGGTGAGAGGACTCAAAGGAGTAGATTTTATAATTTTTTTTTTATTTTTCCTTGATTTATTGGAATTATTTTATTGAAAACTCATTTTTAGCCTTTAAAAAAATATTTTTAAGCTTTGAAATTCAATATTTTTATTTAGAAAGTCAGGAAAAATATTCTAATTGTTCCTAAGTGATTAGAGAGCAATTTAGAACATTTCCATGTGTTTTATTATTTTTAAGGTTTTTATGAATTTTTAATTATTTAAATATTTAAAATAGGCTAAAAATCAAGTTTTTATTTTTAAATATCATTTTATTTTTAGAAAATACCCCTAATCACAGAGAACTCAAAAAACTAAATTTCATAATTTCTTGAGTTTTATTTTGATTTTTAAAAATCATTTAAATGTCGAAAGTAGTATTTATCTTTAAAAATCAACTTAAGTTGTCAAATGAACTCAAAATATTTTGAAATTTTTATGATGGGTTCTCTGGATCATAAACCATAGTGGAGATAAAAAATCAAGTCGTTTAAATGTTTATATTTTCCAAAATTAATTATTTTAGTGATTTGGTGTTTGTAAAATTTAATGGTATTTTAAATGAATTGACCCATGAAATTATTTCCATAGGTTTCTCTAGTCATGGTGAACCTTCCAAAATTTTCTTAGGACTTTCTAATCAATATGCTAATTTCTATGATTATTTTAAAGAAATAATGTGGAATAACTTAAAAAATAAGGATCTCTGTATAGGAACCTCTTTTGACTTTGGAAAAATCAGAGGATATTTCCCTTGATAGAAGCTACAACATGCCAAAACTTCAAGCCAAGTTGATGTGTCAATATGCATGGAGAATCAAATAATTCAAAAGAGTGTTTAATTAATTAAAAAAAATATGCATCAAATCGTCTTAAAATTTATTCCACATTATTTTCCTCTGTTCACTGAGCAAGAGGGTATTTTTATTTTATTTTTGTGATTTTTCTACACAAAGTTATGAATTTTCTAAGTTAAGGGTATTTAATTAAATAAGAAAAGCCCTATTTATCTATTTAAACCGCGCGTGCCACCTCATCCTACGACGGCTCTGAAGGCATGTGTGGCGTGCTGTGGTTGGACGCCACCGTCCACGTAGCTTGCTGACTCGGCCTGCTGTTTATGTCCCGAGGCGTCGTCCGACTCAATCTTGGCCATCCATGTGATACACGCGCGATCAGACGGCTTACTGTCATCGTCCTCGATAGAATGATCCCGTGACCGTCCACACTAAAACCCTAAGATCTCATCCTAGACTCAAACAAATCACCTCGGGTTTGATCCTATGGACTCGTCTAAGTGAGACGAACATATTCATATGGTAATCATGCAATTAAATTAAGCCTAATTAAATGGAGAATCGAAATAGGCTCGGGATGAGGTGAGGTTTTATACTTTTGCTCTAAGAATAAAAGCTTCGATCAGAGGGGTTTGGCGCGTTCATTAGGGTCCAAGGAGGTTAGGGATTGAGTCCCTAGTCTTGGTGTAAGGCCGAAGAAAGAATTTGATCAAGGTCGGATTTAGGTGTTGGTCTAGAGCTATGGTAGAGGCTCTGTGGGAGGGTGATTTTATGGGGTTTTGGCTTCTTTCACTATTGTGAAGGTGCGGGTGAAGTTAATTTAAGTTTGGTGGACTGTGGAGGTGTGTTGGGTTCTGTCCTAGTTTCCGACAAAGTTTCAACCTCAAAATTGAGCTCCGACAATGGGAATTGGTGAGGGAAAATGGTCGGAATGCACTGAAGGGATCTTAGAGAAGCTCTGTGTGAAGTTTGGAGAGGCCTCTCTAGGAAAATTTCAGCACACCTCCCATGGCCGTGGGAGGTGAGTTTTTATAAAAATGGTCATGGGGTGGCTCTCAGGGCACAAATTTGGGTGCATTGTGGTGGTTAGGTGGAGGGCAGAGGAGCTCTTCAATTTGATTTGGATGCTGGCCTCTAGGTTTGATTTGGGTGAGGTGCCATGGGGGTGGCTCTCAGTTTTGAGCTTTTCCGGCCACTAGGCTGGTCGACCGGTAAGGGGGAGGTGGCTAGGAGCTCAAGGAACCCAGAGGAATCCATCACAACAATTTAATGTAAATGTGCTTTGATTTGGCAAAGATATCTTAAGCATGTACATTTTTGGAAATAATATCCCTTAATTTGGGGGATATTTGGTCCATGGATTGATTTAGGTGAATTAATGGTGTTTGAATCGGTCACTAGGTCCAACTAATGGCTGGGGTGGAGTTGATTTAGAATATGAAAAGTGTTTAAGGTTAGATTTGGTTTAATTTAGTCATATGAAAAGTGATTTGAGTTTAGAATTGAAATTGAGGTCAAATTGATGGACATTTGAATTGAATTTGGAGAATTTGGGCCCTTAAATGCAAATTTGGGGGTTTTGGTTAAAGATGGTCAAATTAGCCAAATTAGGTCATGTGGTAGTTAAGAGAAATGAAATTGCGAATATTTGGGATTTAGTGGAATTTTCTAGGAATTTTTTGAAGTTTTGGAATTTTGGGTCCAAGAGGGGTATTTTGGTAATTTGGGGGTGTTTTAGGGGTGAAAGGCCAAGATGGGTATTTTGGTAGAGTTGAGGTACCAATCATCACCAACAAGCCATGGACCAATGGAAACTTCATTTTGGGTCCTATACATAGTGGTATTAGCCAAACCATAGCCCTAGGGCTAGTAGATTTATGGGACCATCTAAATGAGTATCCCAAAAGATCAAGGGATCTAGGCTAGAAATTTGAGTTTAGGTTTGTGAGTGAATGTAGGTGTATATGAGTGTAGTGAGTGCCTTAGCTCAAGACCAACACCTAGGGTTAACCTTAAGGTCCAACAGTCATAAGGGTGACTCATCTTCAGTTTTCCCCATAGTGATCCCACCTACTAAATGCTAGAGGTTAGGACCAATATGTGGAACTTCAAATTGAGTAAAGAAGAGGGTAGAATTTCTAATGGTGAGGGCTCCACGTCTTGTTTTCTAAGAATAGTCAATAGGAAAATCCTATGGATAAACCTTAGGCTACTAAAAGGGAAATTCTAAGCATCAACCAAAAGTTACGTCAACAAATGGACCCAATAGGTGTGGTGTGCTGAGCAAGCACACCGCGTGTATTAGTGTTGACTGATGAGATCAACAAAACCAATACAACCTTTAAGTCAATATACCCAAAAATATGTGTAGGGTCATGTGTGTGATTTGTTTCTGCCGGGGAATTAGCAGATGTGTATTTAATCAAGTTGAGAAGTAGGGACTCTCGCTGGGGATTGGAGAGTGGACTTTGAGTTATGAAATTTCAAAGATTTCCAAAGGATGGGAGTCAAAATGTAAGTCCTAACCCCAAGGTGGGAATTGAAATTTAGATATCAATTCAAAAGGAGAGAGAGAGTCGGAGTGTAAGGACTGACCTCTATTGTAATGAATTAGAAATGTAGGGCTGATTCAGAAATGAGAATTGAAATGTAAGTAATTTTTTAAAAAGAGAGTGTCGGAATGTAAGGACCGACCTCAAATGTAATGAATCAGAAGTGTAGGACTGATTCAGAAATGAGGATTGAAATGTAGGTCAATT
>NEWO01000112.1:614770-637161 GCA_003013225.1 Phalaenopsis aphrodite
GAAGATGAGAGAATTGAAATGTAGGTATCACTTCCGAAGATGAGAGAAATGAAATGTATGTATCAATTTTGAAGATGAGAGAATTGAAATGTAAGTATCAATTCTAAAGATGAGAGAATTGAAATGGAGGTATCAATCCAAAGATGAGAGAATTGAAATGCACGTATCAATCTGAAGATGAGAGAATTGAAATGTAGGTATCAATTCTGAAGATGAGAGAATTGAAATGTAGTTATCAATTTGAAGATGTGAGAATTAAAATGTAGGTATCAATTTTGGGAGAGAGTCAAAATTTAGGTATCAACCTCGAAATGTGAGAATCAAGATTTTGGTACTGATTTGAAGATGTAATTTGAAACTTACAAAGAGCTTGTGGTGTTAAATTTGCAGAAGTGTGTCATGTGGAAAGGTTGATTTTGTTGAAAATGATTTGTAGAGCTTTGTGAAGTTTTATGCAAAATGCAAAACTCTGCGTGGATGTGAAGAGAGTTGAGGTAGATAACAATGGTTATGTTGCGCGCAAAAAGAGTAGGAAATTCTGAAAACGGAAGCATCCACTCAGCAGGTTTATTTCTTTTTCTTGTTGTTTTCATCACATTTAATTTTTCAAAAATGTGTTTTTAAAGTTTTCATTTTAATTGGTTGATTTTTTAAAAGAAATTTGTTTCGTTATTTACTCATTTATGATTATTTTTCATTTGTGTTTTATTTATTGTTGAAGATTTGTTGTTTCGTTCTTTGTTCATTGAAATTCTGAACCATCGTATGGTTCGCAGCTTTCATCCATCGCACAAAAAAGGCAACTGACAAAAAGACAATTTGAGAGACATTTCTATTAATTTGCCCAAAAAAGGGATGCCATAAATCAGACATAGGCTAATGCCTCAAAAGGTATATCATGTAATCCATGCTGAAATACATTGAGAATCATCTCATGATATGAATACACTGTAGACTGCATACATCAAATACATGATTAAAGATGATTGCTGTAAATGGTCAATAATTTGCCTCAAAATTGATTATTGTAAATGGTCAATAGGGACCTCATAAAGAATTTTCAACATGAATTGGATGCCAATTTGGAGGTTAAGGCAATCAATTGGGTGAAATTTGGGGACTTGGCCAATTTGGAGCTAAATTTAGGAATTTTGGATTTAGGCCAAAATCAAATGGATATGAAGCTTCACCAAGGTCAATTGATGGTTGATTTTGATGTATAGGAATGTTATCAAGATTTTGCAACATTAATTGGGGCCAATTGACTAGGCTATAGGTTTAATTTGGTAAAATTGGTCATATGGTAAAAATTGTGGTTTTGACCCAAATCAAAATTGGGCTCAAATCATGGGCCAATTGTGCTTGGATTTGGTTTAATTTGGTCATATGAAAAGAGAGTTTGAGTTCAGGATTGAAATTGAGGTCAAATTGATGGACATTTGAATTGAATTTGGGGAATTTAGGCCCTTAGATGCACATTTGGGGGTTTTGGTTAAAGATGGTCACATTGGCCAAATTGGGTCATGTAGTAGTTCAGAGAAATGAAATTGGGAATATTTGGGATTTATTGGCATTTTCTTGGAATTTTTGAAATTTTTGGAATTTTCCAAGAGGGGTATTTTGTTAATTTGGGGGTGTTTTAGGGGTGAAAGGCCAAGATGGGTATTTTGGTAGAGTTGAGGTACCAATCATCACCAACAAGCCATGGACCAATGTAAACCCCATTTTGGGTCCTCTACATAGTGGTCTTAGCCAAACCATAGCCCTAGGGCTAATAGGTTTAGGAGACCATCTACATGAGTATCCCAAAAGATCGGGATCTAGGCTAGAAATTTGAGTTTAGGGTTGTGAGTGAATGTAGGTGTATATGAGTGTAGTGAGTTCCTTAGCTCCAGACCAACACCTAGGGTTAACCTTAAGGTCCAACAGTCCTAAGGGTGACTCATCTTGAGTTTCCCCCATAGTGATCCCACCTACTAAATGCTAGAGGTTATGAACAAAATGTGGAACATCAAGTTGGGTAAAGAAGAGGGTAGAATTTCTAGTGGTGAGGGCTCCATGTATAGTTTTCTAAGAATAGTCAATAGGTAAATCCTATGGCTAGACCTTAGGCTACTAAAAGGGAAAAACTAAACCTCAACCAAAAGTGAGGTCAACATGGCGCTTAGACGCGGCATTCTCTATTTAACTGGTGCTTGAGCACCAGATCTGACGCATAGGCGCCAAAATTCTTTTGCACATTTTTCACAATTTTGCTCCAAATTTGATCCTTTTTCACTCTGTTAGCATTTTTCACCCTTTTTTACCTTTATCTGTAAGAAAAACACAAAAATACCTTCCATTAAAGCGCAATATCTCAAAAATAGATATAAAATGTGTTTAAAAATACTATATATACTAGGTGTATCAAAATCTCCCAAACTAAAAATGTTACTTGTCCTCAAGTGACACTTCAATCTTTAAAAACTAAATATGTATTATTTGTATATGAGTTTCTTCAGGAGTTACTAAAGTTTCGATCTAGAAATATAGTAGTCTAATTTAAAAAAAAATATTTAGTAAATTAAACCAAATTAAAGTTTAGAAATTCTTAATGTTTAGAAGATGAAAATATGAGTTTCTATCTAATTCAGAAATATATTGTAGATTTTTCAAATTTAGAATTTAGTTCTTTTATTATCACCACTTAAAAGTTTTCATTAAAAATAATTTTACTTGTAATATTATATCTATCAGCTTAAGAGTTTCAAAAGTTTTATACTTCAAAAAGATCAAATAAATAACCAATTTTTGATTAGGCACTAATCCTCAAGCTTCTCCTTCCTAATTTTTTTTCTCTTTTTATTTTTCCTTTTCTTTTTCTTTTCTTTCTCTTTTTTTCTTTTTTTTCTTTTCTTTCTTTTTTTTTTCTTTTTCAGGCAAGGATTACTATATCTGTATAGGCCTTTAATGATTTTGAATTCCACATCTCCTTTTCTAAAGCAAAGTTTTGATATAAGTTTTTTACTTATAAATATAATAATAGTTTTAAAATGTATTTTAATAAAAGAAATTTAAGTATTAAAATTAAAAGTTTAAATTATCTAAATTTTTCAAAAATACATTTTTTCTTACTAAAGATTGTTACTTATGTTAATCATTTTCTCATCTAAAAACTTTTAACTTTAAGTTTTTCTTCATTACTAAAAAACTAACTAAATTTTCTTACTCATTTCTAAAATCAAATTTTACTTCCCTAATACAACTTTATATACATAATCAAATTTTTCTTTTCAAACCAAATTCACTTGTAGCACATTTGAGAACAAATAAAATTCCAGTTTTGAAAATATTTTTTATCCCCCAAACTTAAATTTCTAATAGATATAACAGTTTAGCATCAGATATATATAAGCAGGAATGAAAATTTAAAATGACATACTAACAAGAATTTTTAAACCCTAATGATACAAGTATAAAACTAAAAATAGACGTAAAATTAATTTTTGATCCAATTTTCTATATTTTCATTTCAATTTAACATGAAGAGATTTAATAGACTTCTAAGCAGTAGGTATAAACATAAAAGTAAACTAACAAACAAACTTGATTTCACGATCTCAGCAAAAAAAAAACAAACAAACTAACATGATAAAAGAAAAATGCAGGGTAGCAGTTTCAAAAATTTAAATTTAAGATCTAAGTTAGCTAGATTTTTAAACTTTTTAAAAGACATAGAATCAAGTTCAATCCTAATCTAACTAAAATAGTATTAAACACACATCAACAGTTACTACCCTAGAATGTTAAAACATGCCACTAACAAAACACAACATCACAATAACAATATAAAAGGTCCCAAACATAACATAGTACATAGTTCAAATCAACACAAAACAAATGTAGCAGTACTGCATCACATAGTCTTCAACATAAACAAACCTAAAATTATCTTAATCCTACTCCTCATCCTCAGAATCACCGCTATACCACTTTTCTGTAGGCTCATATTAGGATATCAAGGATATGGAGGAAATTGCACTCCTGGGTCACCTCTAATCAGGCTCTCCAAAGATGAATGGAATTTCTCTTCATAATCACTCTTTCTCCTATTATACTTATCAGTATGATATGTAAAATGCTCTAAATTTTGTACCTTATCAGCGGTAAAATTGATATTGTCCATCATCTTCTATAATAACTCATCTCGGGTATCAGTAGACTCACCTCGAGATGTAGAAACACGTGAGGTAGATAGTCTAGATGTAGAAGTATCAGAGGTAGAAGCAGAAGACGTCTCCATTCCATAGCTTATGGAAAATCCTCGTCTAGCCAAAAATTGAATGCTTAGAATAAGTCTTCACATTCACCTTAGTGATGGGCTTTAGAGGTGATAACACTTCCTCCCAGCTATCATATTTAACTCCAGCCTGCTCCCACAAAGAAAAGATCAAGAAACAAAATCCCAGATATGTAGTTGCAACAGCTGTAGCAGAAATAATGATACTCTGATAGATCAAAGCTCCAATGTTGATTAGCTTTCCCTCTTGAATACAATAGTTCAACGTCACTCTTTCTCTAGTCACTTCACTGAGATGATTGGTCAGAAGTAGACAAACAGAAATAAAATAGTGCCAGGCCTTTGAAGGTGCACATAACTTTGAAATTGGTAAGTTTACTCTCTTTTCATTAGTTATCTTCCAAAGTACTCTCCAAACAGTCAAGTAAAAAATAAGCTCATCTAATTCCACTTCAATGGGACTATAATTTGCATAAAAACATAACGTATCCAGTGGTAAATGGTAAAAGAAGTTGATTACCTCTGGTGAAAAAGGTACCAACTTCTCTCGAACCATGACTGGATTTTCTTCAGCTTCAGGGAGATTTGCATAGAACTCCCTCACAACAGATTTAACTGCCACAGCAGAGAAACAACAGAATTGTTCCCACTGTCGGTGAACAATTATATCTTTCACGTCTCCACCCGGATATCTAAAACACCACTCTTGAATCAGTTTACATGATTGCAACGCATCACTATGCCGATCTTGAGCTTTTGAACTAACAAATTTACTCGAATCGAAAGGGGTTTTGCCTTTGCTCCTCTTCATTGTTGGTGTCATTCTACAAATTTGATAAATTCTAACAATAACTTTAAAAATCAAGTTTAAATTACTAAACCAAACTTCTAAAAGCACAAACAAAACTTCCATGCAATTGTCATAGATTTTTCCACATTTTTCACAATGAATAGTGAATTTTTGAATTTATCCAAATGTGCTCAAAATACATGGTGAAAATCAAAAATTTTTACATAGAAGTAAAGCTCTCACCTCAAAGAACTTGGATCTAGCAAATTCCACTTGATTCCACCAAGAAATCTCCACTTTAGATGTGCCCTAGCCCTAAAAAATTGTGAACTCGAGAGGAAGAAGGTGACAGTGGCGTTAAAAATAACGATTTTTTGCTCAAAAATTCACTTTTAACCATTCGCAAACCGATTTTTATGAACGGGTGCTTAAGCGCTGGTAAGTGGCGCTTAGGTGTCTGCCTCCCGGGTTTGCTCGTGCTTACGCGCAAGATGTGGCGCTTAGGCGCTAGTACATGATTTTCAAAAATTTCAAATTAAAGTAAAATGCACTATTTGCTTAAGTAAACCACCCCTAAATGGTCTCATAGCACTTAAATGACTATTTTCAACTTCCTGTAACTCTCCTTTCTCTTAAAATTCTCCTTAATAACTATTTCAATTTGAGGCTAAAACAACACAAAATTTCACACAAACAAACTTATATTAATTCACAAACGAGTAAAAATACATTTAAACACTTAGTTCTCATTCTAAATAGTCTTGGATGAGAATAATTTCCTAAATACAAACACTTAACAATCTTTCACAATTAAACTTATAAGTAACACAAACACTAAAAACAAGTCTTAAACACTAAAACACTTAATGACAACAAGTCTAAACACACAAAATGTAACTTCAAACATAGAACTTAATTTCATTCTTCATTAGAAGGAACAAATTCAGGTCTTTCATTAGTCTCTCCTAGGGCAACTGGAATATAAAGTTGATAAAACGGACGGTGGTGGCATGCTCTGATGCAATATTCTTCAATCCACTTTTGCTTAAGAAACATTTCATTATCCGCTTCCCTTATAAAACAAGTGTTACTAATTGCATTTTTAATTGCCATCCAATATGCTCATGATGTGCATGAATCTCCAATACCTTAGTCTCCAGTACAGACATGGTATTTTCAATTTTGTTGATCTTCTCTGACATCCGTTCAATATTTATGGCTAAGAAACTGTTATACATCTCTTGTGCACTTTGACTAATGAATTTCTTCCTTATGATCTCCTCCTCCTTCTTCAAATCCATCTCCCATGAAGACATTATCTTAAAATATATCTCTCTCTTAGACTTTAGGGCTAGAAATGATATGGGGTGAAATTCCTTCACTAAACCCTTCTATTTATAAGCTTAAATCCTTCCAATAACTCTTATAAACATTTAGAAAATGCCTTGGCACGTTTTTGCAAACTTCCAGGCGGTTTTCCCTTCTAGAATATTAATTTCTCACATGTTTTTAAACTGTCGCGCTTAAGTGTCGGATTTGGCACTTAAGCGCCAATGCACATTTTTGTACTTGTCAACTTAACGTCCAAATTCTCATTTTAACATTTCTAGATCACTAAATAAAGTCTTAAAATCAACACTAACACATACTAGTCTCAAAAAATACTACCCCAAATTTTCTTAATCACACATAAAACAACAATCAAAATAAAACACACTGATAACTATGGGTTACCTCCCACAAAGCACTTGATTTTACTTCGTAAGCCCGATGTAACTAATGCTTACTCTGGTTGACCCAACATCATTCCATCATTAAACTTTTATTGATCCCATTTAAAATAAGGTTTTTGTCTATGTCCATTAACTTTAAATATTTTCTCAAACTTAGGATCTTTAATATTCACAGCTCCATAAGGATAAACTTTAATCATATTAAATGGGCCCATCCACTTGGACTTAAGTTGGAAATAATCTTAACCTTGAATTACATAGCAAAACTTGTTGCCTTAGTGAAAATTTTTAGTAAGAATCCTTCGATCATGCCACATCTTCATCTTTACTTTATAAATTTTGGCACTTTCATAAGATTCATTCCATATCTCTTCAAATTCATTTAATTATAACAATATTTTCTCAGCACAATTTTTCAAATTATATTTTAACTCTTTAATCGCCCAATATTCCTTATGCTCATGTTTAACTGGTAAGTGACAAGTTTTTCCAAATATTAGCCTATATGGGGACATTCCTATAGGAGTTCTATATGCAGTCCTATAAGCCCACAAAACATAGTTAAGTTTGACTGACCAATCCATTTTTGTTGGATTCACAGATATTTCCATAATTCTTCTAATTTCTCGATTGGATATTTCAGCCAAATCACTTGTCTGAGGATGATAAACAGTAGCAATCTTATGATTTATATGATATTTCTTTAATAATTTCTCCACTATGAAATTTCTGAAATGACTTTCCCCATCAGTAATGATAATCCTTGGCATCCCAAATCTACAAAATATATTTTTCTTTAAAAATTTTGCAACACTTTCAACTTCTAGCATATAATTGAGGGGCATCTCATTTCTTCTAGAAATATTGCCTACTCTTTGACATATATCACATGTTTTGATATAAGCATTAATATCTCTAAAAATTGTAGGCCAATAAAATCCATTTTGTAAAATTATGTATGTTGTTTTATCAACACCAAAATATCCCTCTAAATTAGAATCATGACATTTTTGGATAATCTCATAAGCTTCTTCTAATGGTACACATCTTCAAATAATCAGATCATTTCCCTGTTTATATAAAAATAGGTCATCCCAAAAATAAGTCTTAGATTCAAAAATAAATTTCCTCTTCTATTGGTATGTAATTCTATAGGTTATAATATCACTAACAATAAACTTCACAATGTCGGCATACCACGGAACATGCCACTCATTAATAGTGAACAATTTTTCATCTCGAAAAAGTTCATTAATTTCAGTTTCAAAACAGAGTGGTTTTTCTAATTCAAGCCTGAAAAAATGATCAGCAATTTGATTTTTAATCCCCTTCCGATCTACTATTAAAAAATCAAATTCTTGCAAAAAAAGAATCAATCTTATAAGTCTAGATTTAACATCCTTCTTTTTCATTAAATACTTAATAGCAGAATGATCTGTATGCACTACACAACGAGTTCCAATTAAATATGATCTAAATTTATTAAAAGTATATAATATTGCTAATAAATCTTTTTCAATTGTTGTATAATTAATTTGAGTTTCAATAAGAGTTTTACTAGCATAGTAAATAACTTTGAAAAGTATATCAAATCTTTGTCCTAAAACAGCTCCAATAGCATAATCACTAGCATTACACATTAATTCAAAAGGTTTTTCCCAGTTTGATGAAACTATAATTGGTGCAGTGATTAGTTTTTCTTTTTACAACTTAAAAGCTTTTAGGCATTCCTCATCAAAATTAAAAATTGCTCTTTCTCCTGTAAATGGCATAAAGGCTTAGCAATCTTTGAAAAGTCTTTAATATATCATATGTAGAATCCAACATGTCCTAAAAACTCTTAATTACCCTTACATTTGTTTGATAAGGTAAATTAGTGATCACTTGAATTTTAGCAGGATCTACTTTCATATTATTTTCTGATATTTGATGTCCTAACATAATTTTCTGCTACCATAAATTAGCATTTTTCCTAGTTAAGGACTAAATTTGTTTCTTGACAGTGCTTAAGGGCTTTGAATAAATAATCTAAACATGAGTCAAATGAAGTTCCAAACACTGAAAAGTCATCCATGAATATTTCAATCCCTTTTGCAATTAAATCACAAAAAACTGCCATCATATATCTTTGAAATGTTGCAAGGGCATTACTTAAACCAAAGGGCAATCTTCTAAAAGCAAAAGTACCATAAGGACTGATAAACATTATTTTCTCTTGATCCTCAGAAGATATTTGAATTTGGTGATAACCAATATATCCATCCAGAAAACAAAAGTATTTACGCTTACCTAGTCTATCCAGCATTTGATCTAGAAAGGGTAATGGAAAATGATCTTTCTTAGTGGAAAGATTTAATTTTCTATAATCATTGCATATTTATCACCCTGTAACTTGTCTAGTAGGTATTAACTCATTATGTTCATTTACAGTTACAATTACTCCTCCTTTCTTAAGAATGCAATGATTTGGACTAACCCAAGCACTATCTGAGATAGGATAGATAATTCCAGCAACTAACCACTTTAAAATTTCATTCTTTACAACATCTTTCATGACAGATTCAATCTCCTTTGTGAATCTGCCATGGGTTTATAGTTCTCTTCCATATGAATTCTATGCATACAAATTGAAGGACTGATTCCTTTAATATCAGCAGTTGTCTATCCAAAGACTTTTTTAAAATTTTTCAGAATTTCCATCAACCTTTCGTTGTCTTCCATTATTAATTTTGAGGAAATTATAACTGGTAAAGTAGATGAATCTTCTAAAAGGCATATTTTAAATGATCAGAAAATAACTTCAACTCTAGTTCTTGAGGTTTTTCAATAGATGGACAAAATGATTTATCTTTGTCTATTATGTCCAAAATTTCAAAACTTCCTCAAACATATTTTGAATTTTCCTTAAAAAGATCTTCACATTAATTTAATTCCTTTTCTTGCTCGTGTTCCATATCTTTTTCTTCAGATTTTTCTTCATAAGTAGTTCTAAAATGACATTCACTTAGATATCTTATAACTTTCTTCCTATAGAATTCATTATCTTTTCTTTTTGCAGGGTATTTCATTGATTTTAAAATGTTAAAAGTAACAGTTTGATCATTGACACACATTGTTAATTCCCTTTCCTACACATCTCTCATTACTCTTCCTATGGCTAGGAAAGGTCTCCCTAAAATGATTAGTATCTCTTTATCTTCCTCCATATCTAGCACAATGAAATCAACAGGAAAGATAAATTGATCCACTTTCACTAGGACATCTTTTATAACTCCTTATGGTATGTTATCGAACGATCTACTAACTGCAGAGTTACAGTAGTATGGGTTATTTATCCTAATCTCAATCTTTTAAATATTGATAATTGCATAAGGTTAATGCTTACACCTAAATCACATAAAGCTTTCCCATAAAATCTGTCTCCTAGTGCACATGGAATTGTAAAGCTACCAGGATCTTTAAGCTTTTAAGGAAGCTTCTTCTGAATTATCGAAATGCACTCCTCACTAAGTGCAACAGTCTCATAATCTTCAAACTTCTTGTTCCAGTTAAGAATATCCTTCATAAACTTTACATAGCTCGCCATTTGTTCTAAGGCTTCAGCAAATGGAATATAAATTGTAAACTTCTTTAATATTTCCAGAAATTTCAAAAATTTTTTATCCAACTTCTGCTGATGAAGTCTCTGAGGAAATGGAGGTGGTGATTTTTCCAAATCAATATTTAGTGGAGAAATAGGTCTCTCAGAATCTTTTGGAGCATCCTCTTTTTATTCTTAAATTTCTTCTCTCTCTACTTCAATTTCTTTTTTAACTCGACCTTCTAACTCTCATCTGCTTCTAAGTTGAATGGCTTTTACTTTTTCTTTATTCTAGTCTTTTGGATTTGATTCAGTATTACTAGGAAGTGTTCCTTAGGATCTATTACTTAATGATTTTGTTATTTTCCCAAGTTGATTCTCAATATTTATAATTGTAGCTCCTTGACTTTGTAATTGATTGCTCATTTGTAACTCCACTTCTTCTATAGACAACTTCTTCTCCTTCAACTGTGTATTACTGTTGAAATCTGGAGGATAAGTAGATCTATAAATATTATTCCCTTGGTTGTTTCAATTTTCTAATGGGTTTCCTTAGTTGTTCCCTCATTGCTGATTATTACCACCCAAATTGTTATCCAATTAAAGTTAGGATGGTTCTTCCAACCTGGGTTATAATAATTTGAATATGGGTTATTCTGCTTATTATTTATGACATTCAATGTTTCTAATGATGCTTGAGAATCTACCATTTGACCTAATGAATTCTCTTCAATCATGGAAATCGATTGAGAAAAAGTCATTCTAAATTGGTCTAACTTCCTTGAAATTGCAGTAACTTGATTTGCTAACATGGTAAATGCATCAGTTTCCATGAATATTGGCTACTTTCTTAGGATTTACCCTCTCAAAAGGCCATTAAAAATTTTTAGTAGCCATTTCTTCAATTAATGTGTAAGCATCATGAAATTGTTTTGACATCAATGAACCACCAGCAGCGCCATCGATAATTAATCTAAGAGATCCAACTAATCTATTATAAAAAGTTTGAATTATTAACCAATCTAGTGTAGCATGGTGTGGACATTTTCTTAAGAGTTCTTTAAATCTTTCTAATGATTCATAAATAGATTCCCCTTCAAATTGATTAAAAGATATAATATCATTTCTAAGTTTTGCAGTTTATTATGGTGGAAAATATTTAGCAAAGAAATTTTGTGCTAAATCACCCCAAGTTCTGATAGATCTAGGTGCTAACAAATTCAACTATATCTTAGCTTTATCTCTTAGTAAGAAAGGAAATAACCCAAGTCTTATGACATCATCTGATACACCATCATATTTAAATGTAGCACACAATTCTAGAAAATTGGCAAGATGTAAATTTGGATCTTTAGTTGGTGATCCCCCAAACTGATTATTTTGATACCATTTGGATATTAGCAGGTTTAAGCTCAAATGAATTAGCCACTACAATAGGTTTTTTAATACTACAATGAAGTTCATCTATAGTAGGGTTGGCATAATCTCTTAAAGGTCTAAACTCTTGATGAATTTAAATATTTTGATTATTTTCTTCTGTCATTTCTGTAATTTTTTGGATTTTTCAAAATTTATAATTTTTTTGGTTTTTCTGATTTTTCTATTAGTTCTTACGAATTCATAATCGTAGGTCACTAGTCCTTCAAAACTTGAATTACGAATACACTAACATATAATAAAATAAAATAAAATAAACAAAGAAAAATAAGATAAGATAAGATAACATAAAATTTAAATAAGACATTCTAAAAATAAAATTTTGCTTTTAAAATCAATTTCTCTCGGGCAGCGGTGCCAAAAACTTGATCCCTGGATACTGCTAATATGCACAGTACAACAATAATCCAGTTTATATTTCACTTATATTTTCTTACTTTGTAACAAAACCAAAAACTTGATCTTGAAGAAAAATAAAAATTTAACTTTTAATTTATATATATTGGGATACTACGCAAATATATGTATCGTTATCAACTATTATAGGACTTTTTTATTAAAACATGAATATCGAACCCACAGGGAGAATACGCAATATGCACTATTGAACTGTAAACTTTCTATTTTTAATAAAAAGATAATTATCTAAACTAAAGATGATTTTTGCAGTAATGAAAATTGAAATATTTTTTGGTATTTTCAATATTTTGATAGAACAATAACAATTTAAAAAGATAACTATAGTTTTTGTAGAAGAAAACCACTAAATACGAAAATATTTTTCTTCTTATTATTAATCAATAATAAGTATAGGAATTCTGTTGTGGAAGTATGCAAATTGTATTGTTCCAAATAGGAGCAATAATATTCTTTACCCTTACTAGAGATGATATAAAGAAAATTGTTTAATTTAAAGTTTGAATAGTTTTGTAGACCGGCTAGACAGGTAAGATAATAGCTCTCACTCTAGAATTCCCTCCATTCCCTCCACCTAGAGGCTAACATCTTGTGTCAGAACCTAAAACAATAAACCAAGTTGGGGGCTTTAACCTATCACTTTAAAGTCCTCTAACTCTACACCCTTCAATGAATATTTCCTTATTTATTTGCACTCAATCATATTAACTACATTCTCATTCATACAACCTCATGTGATTCTTTCTAATTGTTAACTGAGACAATACCAACCCGGATCTTACTTGTTCTCACAATAAATTTTAATACATGGATTGTCCAAATCAAGAAGTAAATGAAGTGCATGGATTTCAATCATCACAATTTCTTGCATCATTGAAGATCAATACTTTCCACAACTTCCGTCCAAAACTTAATTACTTATCATTTTAAGAAGAAAGATAAAGAAAGCTACTCAGGATTCATGTAGAAAACAAAACCACACTTTAGTTTCAAAGAAGAAATCATTGCCAAACCAACAACAATTATCAATTAAAACCAAAAGTAGTCATAAAACAAAAACATAAAAACATATCTCAAGTCCTCCACCAAACACTATAAGTTCCTTTGATTCTCTTCTCTTTACAACCACTCAAAATAAAATAACAAAAAGGATAAAATAAAAGTAAAAGTGGTGCCTGAAAATCTCTCTGAACTAACTCCCCAAATGAGAACTTTCAAAACTTTCCAATACTTTCACGACTCTTTTCCAAGTCCTCTCTTCTTTCTTTTATAATTTTCCAAAAGGTGTCTTGTTTTCTCTTCAACATATGTCTAGATTCAATGTATTTCCCCAAGAGATGCATCCTTTCGTGATAATTTTCATCCATGGTGGTTATAACCACCTATTAAGCCAATGGGTGCCTCAAAAACCTCTTCAAAATTTGTAGAAACCAAATTTACTCGTCCAATAACTACCACTAGCACTTAAATGTGGGGCCTCTGACACTTAGGCACAGCCTTCTCTGTTTACCTGACGCTTAAGCTTCGAATCTACCACTTTGGCGCCAAAACTCTTTTGCATATTTTTCATCTTTTTGCTCCAAATTTGATTCTTTTTCACTCCTTTAAGCATTTTTCACCCTTTTTACCTATATCTGCAAGAAAACACAAAAATATCTTTCATTAAAGTGCAATATCTCAAAGTTAGATATAAATATGTGTCTAAAACACTATATATTTTAGGTGTATCAGTACTTAAATTTCAATTCCTTTTATGGGGTCAACTCCTAAATTCTAATTGCCTTTGCTACATCTTGGGTTGGATGTGAGTCGTAGAGCTTTCCTTCCCAATATAGCTCATTACCTCTTAAGTTGGTCATGAGTCTCTATGCTTTCCTTTCTGATGTGACATCTTCTTAAGATCAGTGTGAGACTCCCTTAAATGGAGTAAGGCTTCTGATTCTCATTCCGGGGGCTGGTACGTGAATTCTAGTTCCCATTCCAAGGTCAGTACAAAAATTATGATTCCCTTCGCTACCTCTTAGGTTGGATGTGAGTCCCTGAGCTTTCCTTCACAATGTAGCTCATCACCTCAAAAGTTCGATGTGAGTCCCTATGCTTTCCTTCTTAATGTTACATTCTCCACGCTTTGAGATAGGTATAAGGCTCCCTTAAATGGAGTAAGGCATTATATTCTCATCTCTCCACACTTTTTGTTACCTCTTAGGTTGAATGTGAGTTTTTGAGCTTTCCTTCCCAATGTAGCACCCTTCTCCTCAATCGGTCTTTTGAGTTGGATGTGAGTCCCTGTGCTTTCTAGTTTAACTTGATCTCTCCGAATATTCTTAATTCTCGATGTTTTCTTAAAATTGAAATTAAAATTAATTTTAAAGTAAAATTAAATTAGAAATTGAGCATCGAATTGAATCTTCACTACGATCGTCAGTTTCCATGATGGTTGTTTCCGAGAATCCATAGGACTAGCCCTTCGCACGGGTTTGGCAAGCACAAAATCATTTTGCCAATTTTGAAATTCATTTTTTAATGTTGGCAATTAGAAGGTACTCCCATTGATCCCAGAAGAGCCCCTTCTTACTCCCAAGTGAAAGCCTTCTTCAGTCCTTTCTTTTTATGTTCTGAGCATACTGGCTCAAGTAATTATGTTGGTTTGTTGATCTCTTCGGTCAATGCCACTACGTGCGGTGTGCTCGCCTGACACACCACACCTATTGGGGGTTTATTTGTTGACCTCGCTTTTCATTGAGATCTAGTCTTTCTTCATTAAAACCCAAGGATCTAAGCATAGAATTTTCTTGTTGACTATTCCGAGAGGACTAGTAAGGGAACCCTCACCATTAGAAATTCCAAATGTTTTTTTCTCCTTTAAAGTTCCACATGTTTGTTCTAAACTCTAGCACTTAGTAGGTAGAGCTAACATCCGAGAGCTCAAGAAAAGTTCCCATAGGTTTGTTTGGCCTTAGGGTTAGCCATGGGTGGTGTAGTCTTAGTAAGTCTTGCACACACACACTTGAAAGCCCTTACCTTCACTCACACCCAAACCCTTAACCAAACATGCTTAGCCACTCTTTTGGAAACTCGTGTGATTGGTATCCCAAATGCTTAACCCTATGCTAGGGTTTAACTAAGACCAACATATGGAGGATCCAAAATGGGTCCTCCCTTGTTAGGCACCTTAAGGGGGTAATTTAATGATTAACATCTTCAATGATCCCATTCTACCCAAATTCCTAATTTTGGCCTTTTGCCCCCAAACTTTTTTAAATTATCAAATTTCCCTTGGAGCCCTAAATTTCCAAAATCCTCAAATTTTGTCAAAAAAATCATAACAAACCATTTCAAATCACCCAAAATGCCCAAAACACCTCAAAATTTCCAAAATTCCAAAAATACCCCTAATTTAACCAAAATTACCAAATATTCCCTTATGGCCCAAGAAATTTCCAAAACCTCCCAAATTGTTCCAAACATCCCCAAAATAAATCCTAACCACTCGTTGAACCTAATTTGACAAAATTGACCAATTTTGACCAAAATGCCAATTTTACCCCTACATGCCTAAAGTCTCCAAATCGCTCCCAATTTTCATCAAACTGATTTCAAACTTCCCCAATTTCAAATCCAAATCAAATTTCATCATGTGTAAACCTAATTGAAACCAAATTAAAGCCCAATTGAACCCAGTTTCATGCTTAAATTCCAAGCCAAATTTAAGCCCCCTATTTGACCACAAGTCAAAATCTCATCAAATTGAACTCCCTAACCTATCCAATTTTTCCAATTTGGGATTCTAAGCTCTTCATGACATTATCCTAGACAAAATTGAATCTTCAATTGTCCATGTACTAGCCTAAAACCTAGCCAAAACTCAATTTAAACCAAAATACCCAATTTTGCCCCAAACTTCAAATTCCTTCAAATTGAACCCCATAGACTTTCTATTTTCACTCAATTAACTTTCTAATTCATTATAAAAGTTTTATTAACCAAATTAACCATTCAATTGAGACTAAAGCAAGCTATAATCTAACCCAAACCTATTTTGAAGGTAAATCATGGATTTTAAACTCCAACCTTAAACCCACATGGAGCCACTTGGTTCAGCTCATCTTGGACCACCAAAGCCACCATTTGGACCCTAAGAACCAGCTTATATCTTCTTATCACACCGTAGAGGTGTCATGGACCAAGGGTACCATGATTTGGTGGATTCCTTCCTATTTTTGGCAAAATTACCTAAGCTTACTCTCATGTGACTAAACTCCCATCTTGATCACCATTAAATCTCCCCTTGGTTCTATGAGTCATCAAGCCACCTCCCTTAGCTTGGCCGACCAACCTAGTGGCCAGAAAACCCAAGACTGAGAAGGCTCCCCCATGGACAAAGCTTCAAATTCACTTATCCACTGTGGCTAACTCCCATTGGCCACTAGCGTCGTTCATCCCTCCACAAAAGCAACATTTTCCACCCATTGGATTGCCCTACTAGCCACCATGTCCATGGCTATTTAAACCTTCCCTCTCATGGCCAAAGAGAGAGTGTTGCCAAAAGCTTTCTCAAACCAAACGAGGATTTCCACAAAAGCAATTGCATGGGAAGAGCCTTCAAAATTGCTCATAAAGCTTCCTTCAGCCTTCCTGAGTTAAATCCCACCATTGCCAACCACTAAAATCCACTGTCCAAGCTTAATTTAATCACCTAAATCCTGGGCTTTTTTGTCACTACATTAAACTCCATAAAACTTTGAATTAAACTACCCGAAAGCTTTCTCAAACCAAACGAGGAAGTTTCCCATCAAAATCCCTCTCTGTTAAGTACACTAACCCATCTCTAGACTAAAGCCAAACCACCCTTTGTTCAAAATCCTACTTAGACCTTATAACAGCTCAAACAGATACTTCAAGGAGGTTCGTTGGACCATAAGGAAGCTTCCACTAGCACTCAATCGAGGTCTCACTTCTTGGGCAAAGGTATAATCCAAAATCCCTATTTTGGGCTCGCTTTCATAAATTATGACGTGAACTTGTATTTAATATGCATGTAACCATAAAGATAGGTTCTCCATGAGTAGATGAAGTTATAGGAACAAACCTTATGTAATTTGGTTGAGTATCGAGCTAGATTTAAGGGTCTTAGTATGGATAGTTCTCAATTTATAACAGATGGAGACGATGAACAAATGTCGTCCATTCGCACGCGTATTGATCCAATGGTGGAGAAGAAGTTAGACGATAGATATGTTCATGAACAGCGACACGTGTGTCACGCTGAGGTGTAAAGCGCAACGAATCATAATGCGCCGCATATGCTTTCGGAGCCGCCATAGGTTGACGTGGATGTCGCGTTGATAAGTAGATAAATAGTGTAACTTTTATTTAAATTTAGTCAGAAATTTGAAAATTCATAACTTGGTGCAAAAAAATCATAAAAATAAAACTAAAATACCCTCTTGCTCAATGAACAGAGATAATATTTTGGACAAAAATAGTAATTATTTGGCATGTATTTTTTTAATTAATTAAATACTCTCAAATTTATTTTAAATTTAATTAAAATAATAATAATTACCCTGGCTTAAAGTCTTAAGAGTTTTTTTTCTCATGATAGTAGGGATGTTCTCTATTTTTTTTGCAAAGTCAGAGAATATCTCTAGCAATAAAACCCTAATTTTCAAGTCTAGTTGTCTGTTTCTATTTAAAATTATTTTATAAATTAAAATTAAAGTCATAAAAATATGGGGCATATTTTGATAGGTTCCTTATGGTTAGAGGCCTCTAATAAAAAATTTAAATGAATTTAAATGAATCTAAATGATTATGTATATAACTATGGTTAATTAAATCTTAAAAACTCACTAAAATTTATAAAAATACAATATAATACAAAAAATTACAAAAAAGTGATTCCAAAATTTAAATAATTATTATTTTAAATATTTGTAAAAATTTGAAACTCATTTAAATTGATTTGACCACTGAAGCCTATTTTTCAAGTAAATGGGAATTTTGCATTAAAATATTTATAATAAATAAATTATAATTAGAAAAAATTATGAAAAGTGGTTTTTTGAGTTTATTATTATTATGAGCATCTAGGAAAAAAAAATTATATTAAGATAAATAGTTCATTTTTAATCTACTTTTTTAAATTAAAAATAAGTAAAAATTGAAAAAAAAATGAAAAATGTACCAAAATGTTCCTTATTGTTCCATGATCACTTGGGACCTTTTAAAATATTTTACCTAATCTTTTTAATTTAGATATGTATTTTTAAATACTAAAAATATATTTTTCTTAATTTCTCATTAAAATAATTATAATAAATAAGATAAAAATTATAAAAATTAAAAGTTTGATTCTCTAAGTTCTCTAGACTTAGAGAGATTTAATAAAAATATAAAAGATAATTTTTTAAATTAAATTTTATTTTCTATTTAATTAATCTCTTAAAAACAATAAATAATTCAAAAAATAAAACATAATTTTAAAAAATATGAAATTTTTTCCAAGTGGTCCTCTAAACTGGGTAAACCTCCCAAAATTTTCCCATAAACTAAAACTTTACTTTGATTAATTAAATAAATTAACCATGAAAATCCTTTTTTAAGCTAAAATAATTATAAAAATTAAATAAAAATTAGAAAGATCATAACTTGTCATCTAATATTTTAATTGACCCATGAGTGGGGTACCATAAAAATTTCAATGTCATTTGAGTTATATTAGATGCGTTATGAAGTGGAAAGCTCTCGGGGCAAAATAGTAATTTTAGGATTTTGATGCCTTAATTAAATTCTAGGATTAATCAAAGGGTAAATGTGTAATTTTGATCATAATAAACTCTTTTGGATGTTTGAAGCATAATGGGTTAAGAGGTATAAACCAACATGTCACCTTTTCATAATAAGGGTAAAAATGAAGTTATTTAATTGAATGATACTAAGGTAATGGGCTTAAGCTAAGAAGATGCTAATTTACTTATTTAAAGCCCCTAGTTGGTGATTAGATGATTAGCATGATTTTAATGAGGATTGAATTTCATTTCATTTAACATTTTGATTATTACAAATATACCCTGAAGAAATGATTTAAGGGCTTAGTAGTGAGCTTGGCTTGATATTTAAAACTATTTAATGAGGTTTAGAAAAGAGGAACACAACTAATTATGGATACGTTTAAGCACTACAAGCCTAATTTTAATTGTGGGTACATGATCCTTAATTACTTAAGCTTGCTCTAAGGGGCATCCACTTACATAAGTCTTAAATAAAATATCAAGTAAATGTCTGAGTGCTCTGCTCTTGGGATAATTGAAATATTAAGGTTCGCTGAACATAAGATGTTTTAAACCACTAAATCTAAATTTATTTTTGGATGATTAGTTGAACAATGTGATAAGTTCAAATGAACTTGAAACGTTTCAAAGAGTTTTAAAAATTGTTTAGAGTTATACCTCAAACACTTTTATAATCTTTTGGATCTTTTGAAGGACAATTTAACTTATTATTCTTTGCTCAAGAAAATCTTCCATTATAAAAGATCCACCAAATTACGCCTTGGGACCCGATATTTCACCTAAATCAATAAAAATATCGTTTACTGCTTATATTAATTGACCTAATGCTCAAGAATTTGAGTCTTCTATAAGGTATTTAAATCCATGTGAGGAACTGAGGGTATTTTTTTTTCACATGTAGATTATTGGGTGTGTGTAAGTTTGAGGTTGTGGCTAAGGCAATGATGATAATGCTAATGTGTGACAAAACGATGGATACGACGTGGGATTTAGAATAGTATCTGCTACCTAAAGGACCTTTGACAAAAGGAGAGGATAATGACCGATGATACTATTCGACAACTCTTGAGATGATGATTGGCCTTGATAATTTTAGTTTGCTTATAGAGCTAGATTAATCGAAGTAATTAATATGTGGACTGAATCACTCTACTAAATGTTTTGAACAAAAATCTCTTTTACATGATAAAGTATATTTTATATGCATGAAAATTAAAATGAAAGTATATAAAGGACCACGGTCAATCACTTGGATTGAGGCTAGGATTGTCCTCCGTAGATTATCGAGTTCGTAGCTCTTTCTCAAGGTCAGGAAGAACACAGTCCAACTCTAAGCCCCCACCTTTACCAATACCTTACATTTAGTTTTGGTTTTCCATTTGTAACTAAAGTTGATCTTTCACTTGTTCGTGTTTTTCTACGACTCGTTTTCCAACTTTTTCTCATACCACACATTCCCGTTTACTTTCCTACAATTTCTTTAAATTTCCTACAAATATACAACACTTTATAATGCTAACATACAGTGGTAGCAAAGGCTCAGGTACACATTTATTTTATGCAATGTAATTTTATTTATTTATTTTATAGCATTTCCTTACTTGCATTTCGTCACTTTACCTACAAAACTATACCAAAACTAAAAATTACAAAACATGTTTTCAAAATTAAAACGTCTTTTTCAAAACAAAACGAAAAAAGCATAATACTTCCCTTTGAATTTACGGGAGTCCCTCAGAAGAGGTAACCCACGGTTACTAACGAGGTCTCCCCAGCTTAAATGAGCTTAACAACTCGTTTAAACTAAGTAAATTTAAAAGAAAATAGTGGTCAACTATAACCCCCGCATAATGTGGAATCATAACAAAACCGAAACATTGAAACATATGGTAAAATCTTTTGAAACCATAGACCTTAAAACTGTTACATTGACGAGGAGCTTGAAGCTAACTCTATAGGCAACAGATAGAGGACAACATTCTACAACAATAATATTTCTTTATAATTAAATAACAAGCCATAAAACTTCGAGGTAGTTTGTCTAGTATGACATAAATTCTCACTTTAACTTTAGACCTTTGCACAATCATATTATGCAATTTAAGCTCTAACTCACTTTAGACTCTCAGATTGTCATTTCTTACGACATAAATCCTCCTATCTTCCAGGTTATTTGTATGATTGTGTCATGCAAACGTAAGTCCTAATTAATAAAATTGGTAGGTTGAAACATTTAATAGCATCTCTTTGAAATTGATTTCAAACCATAGGATAGCTTGGGAAGTCACCGAGGTTCTCCTCAGAATCTGTGGCATCCCCTAGTTTTCTTACTTTAGATTCACAACAAATGCTCCAAATTTGAGCCTTGCCCATTTTAAACTTCTTTGTCCGACCATGAACAGCCCTACCTTTTGAAATTCTTAAAGACCATATTTTGTGATCTATATCGAGAGTTTTTTTAGACGATTTCACTTGTCTAAAATGTAATTAACTATAGAGACTTGCCCTTATAGAAAACTTTAGAACCCAACTTAATGTATGCCCTATCTAATCTTTCATATTATATAGGGGAAAAATTTGTCGGTCACATTAAAAATGGTTTCGCAGACTAAAACGAATGTTATAATTTTTTTAATTTATTTAACCAAGTCACACAAGTAAGTATTGTGTCTATTTCTCGGGATAGATGCATTGTTTGCGGTGTTGTGCTAGTTTATTTAAACTATTGTCTATTTGAGATCGGTCTGGTTTCATATTTTCAAAATTAAAATATTTCTTCCAAAAATTATAATATATATTATATTAAATTAAATATACACCTTCCCAATTTGACGAACGACAGTAATATATGTTCTTTTGGGAGATCTATGACACCTACTATTAATTTAAATTATAATTTTTTGAATATTTGTGGTTTATATTTTTTGGGCTTCTAATGAAAAGGTATAAAATGTGTTATTCTAAACTTTTCGTTAGAATTGTGCCTTCAACCCATTTTACAAAAACCACTCTATATTTAACTCTTCACCTTGTGTTTCTATAGTATTCATACTTTTTTCTATTTTCCTACCCCCCTCATTCATCCATTATTTATCACTGTGATAAGATTATTGTGAGAAGAAATATAGAAATTTCAAATGAATATAATATAAAGCAACAAAAAGATTTGCCTTGTACATATATATATTTGAAAATAATGGTCAGAGGCTATTGAGCCCTGACCATCTATACACACGAACACACACACAGTGTGTGTGTAGATGATCGGGGATCGTCTAATAGCCTCTGATCATTCCTTTCATATATATATATATATATATATATATATATATATATATATATATATATATATATATATATA